>SJYC01147408.1:0-40164 GCA_006408675.1 Madoqua kirkii
TTCAGTTAGAAAGAAACCAATTGCAAAAGTATTAGACATCTTTCCAAAGGCAAGTCAAATCATGAGACAGGGACATGGTGCCAACAACATTATTTCAGGGAATTCATACCATTCCTCAACCTCAGGGTGAATGCTGAAATACTTAGTACTGCCACACCAAGTCATTCTCATTTGGCAGATTGCACTTAGTTTTCAGCAATGATGGTGAACATTTAAAAATTTAATAAAGCACAACATGGCTGGCCAAGATTCTGTCATTTCATTTTTACATCTTTTTGTAAAGTATACTAAATCTTCTGCTTCTCAATGGGTAGAAGAGCTGGACTTAAAAAATATTGCTTATGGAGAAGGGTTTCACTTCAACTGTAATGTTCTTCTTTGTGTATGTACTTCTTATATATACTGTAGTAGCTATGTTTCATTCACTCTCTCTCAAAAAAAAAAAAAAAGAAAGAAAAATGTACATTTGTGGCTTTATATATAATGTATGTGTGTTTGTGAATCCTTCACAAAATCTAGAAAGATCTTAATTGTGTTCAAATACTTGAACTCATTATTACTGAGCTGATTCTTCATTTGGAGAACATCTTGCCTTCTTAATACCAGCTGCATTTTAATTCTAATCAAAATGTTTTACCAATAAAATAATTTATAGATTAGGAAAGGAAGACTCCCTTGTTCTTATTTACTTGCACTTCTAATTGAACAGTTTTAAGTCTTAGTTCAAGCTGGTTTTAGAAAAGGCAGAGGAACCAGAGATCAAATTGCCAACATCTGCTGGATTGTTGAAAAAGCAAGAGAGTTCCAGAGTCTATTTCTGCTTTATTGACTATGCCAAAGTGTCTGACTGTGTGGATCATAATAAACTGTCTGAAAATTCTGAAAGAGATGGGAATACCAGATCACCTGACCTGTCTCTTAAGAAACCTGTATGCAAGGCAGGAAGCAACAGTTAGAACTAGACATGGAACAACAGTCTGGTTGCAAACAGGAAAAAGGAATACATCAAGGCTGTCTATTGTTACTCTGCTTATTTAACTTATATGCAGAGTACATCACGAGAAACGCTGGGCTGGACTGAAGCACAAGCTCAAATCAAGATTGCTGGGAGAAATGTCAATAACCTCAGATTACATCACCATTTTTGGCACAAAGTAAAGAAGAACTGAAGAGCCTCTTGATGAAAGTGAAAGAAGAGAGTGAAAAAGTTGGCTTAAAGTTCAACATTCAGAAAACTAAGATCATGGCATCTGGTTCCATCACTTCATGGTAAAAAGATGGGGAAACAGTGGAAACAGTGGCTGACTTTATTTTTTTGGGCTCCCAAATCACTGCAAATGGTGACTGCAGCCATGAAATTAAAACACACTTACTCCTTGGAAAAAAAGTTATGACGAACCTAGACAGTATTAAAAAGCAGAGACATTACTTTGTCCACAAAGGTCCATCTAGTCAAAGATGTGGTTTTTCCAGTAGTCATGTATGGATGTGAGAGCTGGACTATTAAAGAAAGCTGAACACCGAAGAATTGATGCTTTTGAACTATGGTATTGGAGAAGACTCTTGAGAGTCCCTTGGACTGCAAGGAGATCCAAGCAGTCCATTCTAAAGGAGATCAGTCCTGGGTGTTCATTGGTAGAACTGATGCTGAAGCTGAAACTCCAATACTTTGGCCACCTGATGCGAAGAGCTGACTCATTTGAAAAGACCCTGATGCTGGGAAAGACTGAGGGCAGGAGGAAAAGGGGACAACAGAGGATGAGATGGTTGGATGGCATTACCGACTCAATGGACATGAATTTGGGTAGTCTCTGGGAGTTGGTGATGGACAGGGAGGCCTGGAGTGCTGCAGTTTTTGGGGTTGCAAAGAATCGTACACAACTGAGTGACTGAACTGAACTGAACCGAAGTCTTAGTTATTTATACACTGAAAAAAAAAATGTTCTTTAACCACACCTTGTGGCATCTTGATTCCCCAGTCAGGGACCGAACCCTGGCCACCTGCATTGGGAGCACAGAGTCCTAACCATTGGACCACCAGGGATGTCCCTGATTTAATTTTTGAAGGAAGCCTGGTCTCATTCCTGCCAGCTCTCAGCTTTGGTTACTGTTAGTAATACCATGTTTGGAGAAGGAAATGGCAATCCACTCCAGCACTCTTGCCTGGAAAATCCCATGGACGGAGGAGCCTTGTGGGCTACAGTCCATGGAGTCGCAAGGAGTCGGACACAACTGAGTGACTTCACTTTCACTTTCACTAATACCATGCTAATAATATGGCTTCACATGTACCATGTCTTCCCATTTCTTTACTTGCTTGCTTGCTTTACTTTTTTTTTTTTTTTCACTTTTCCCCAGTATGCCAGTTTTCAGTCTACAGTCCTTCTTCACTTCCCACAATTTCTTTCAGTTAACTGCTGAAAACCTGGACTTTTCTTCTTCTCTACCACAGAAAATTTTTTATGGATAGAAAAACATTGCTTTTCTCATCATTGTAGAGTATCAGTGTATTACAAATTTAATTAATTATCTATTTGGAAGCTGTACTGACTCAAGAAAGCAGAAAACTATGCTCAAATCACATTTCTTATTGTTATTATTACTGGTAATCTTGGTAGCAGTACATTTGGAGAATAAATAGCGAATCTAAAGATTTTTTTTTTTTTCACTTTTCCCCAGTATGCCAGTTTTCAGTCTACAGTCCTTCTTCACTTCCCACAATTTCTTTCAGTTAACTGCTGAAAACCTGGACTTTTCTTCTTCTCTACCACAGAAAATTTTTTATGGATAGAAAAACATTGCTTTTCTCATCATTGTAGAGTATCAGTGTATTACAAATTTAATTAATTATCTATTTGGAAGCTGTACTGACTCAAGAAAGCAGAAAACTATGCTCAAATCACATTTCTTATTGTTATTATTACTGGTAATCTTGGTAGCAGTACATTTGGAGAATAAATAGCGAATCTAAAGAATTTGCTTAACAGTTTATAGACATAATTGCATTTAATGAAAGCAATAACACCACCTGATTAAACAAGCCAGTAACCTAGAATTCTCTTTAGGCTAGAGATTACAGATTGGCCATTAATTGGCTGTACTTCATACACAGTTGTGTTTTATTTAGCCAAAATTTAAAAAAAAAACAACTTGAATTACTAAAAAAGTTTACAGCAATGCAAAAATGTTCATTAGTTTGGTGGAAAAATTAGTAGACTTGGCAATATTTATCCCAGATTTTTATATGACTTCAACTAGCAGTTGGCTGCTCTCTTTGAGAAGAGTCTGCTCTCCCTTTTGTCTCTACCATTCCTCTCCTTCTTCTTCTTTTTTTTTTTTGTTTTCATTGTACTGGTTTGTTTTATTTTCTTTGGAATCCATGCAGCATACAATCGACAAAGTGGTAATTTTGTCAATCTCTGGTCAAAATAAGCAAAACTTTGAATTAGATGGGAGTTCTCCAAGATATATTACCATGAGTTTTTATCCTGTTGACATGAATTTCATTGTCTTTCCCATGACTAGCTGAAACCTCTTTTTTTTTTGATGTTGAATGATAGTTGATTTACAATACAATGCTGCATTATTTTCTGCTCTACAGATTCAGTTATACATTTGTGTGTGTGTATATATATATGTTCTTTTTCAATATTATTTTCCATTGTGGTGTATCATGGGATATTGAATATAATTCTCTGTGCTATACAGAGGACAGTATTGTTTATCCATTCTATGTATAAAAGCTTATATCTGCTAACCCTAACCTCCCACTCCATCCTTCTCCCAACTCCCTGAACCCTTGGCAAGTCTGTTCTCTATGTCTGTGAGTCTGTTTCTGTTTTGTAGGTAAATTCATTTGTGTCGTATTTTAGATTTCATATATATCTGATATCATATGGTACTTGCCTTTCTCTCAAACTTTACTTAGTAAGTTAATCTCTACTTGTGTCTTTCTCTACCATTCTTTATAATTTTATGCCTCCTCTCTTCCAGTTGTGCATATTTCCTGTCTAACCTCTGTAAGCCTTTGAATGTTTTGAAGCCTGTTCAGTCTCTTTATGTTATCCGTTACCTCTACTTGACCAGCAATTTCTGGCAGTTTTATCCTCTTAGTTAGAGCTTAGCAAACTTTTTCTTTAAAACACCAGCTAGCAAATCTTTTAGGCTTTGCAAGCCCTAAGTTGTCAACTTCTCAGCTCTGCTGTTTTCATCCCATATCATCCATAGACAGAATGCAAACAATTAGAAATGACTCTGTTCTGCTATAACTTTATTTATGAAAATAAGCAGCAGGCTGGATTGGGTTCACAAGCTGTTGTTTGCTTGATCCTGCTCTAGATAATCCTGTGATAAAGTGTTTTATACAGAACATTATATCTGTGAAATGCTCTATTTAAAAAAATCCTGTAAAAAATGAAATATACACCTATCATAGATTTAAATTATCTGAAAAAAAAATGGTGCTATTGAGAGGCCTTCACCTTTGTTGACTTAATAGTATTCCCAATCATATTGGGGAAATATATTAACCAAAAAATTGACAAAATCTTTATTTTAACTTGGTAAGTCTTAATAGCTTAAAATTCAGCTTGAACCGTCTTTGCAGTAAAAGTTTTTCTTATTCCTTAATATTTATTCTTTTGGCTTAGTCCAAGTTTAGTTGTGGGACACGGGAACTTTGGTTGTGGCATGTGAACACTTGGTTGCTACATGTAGGATTTAGTTCCCTGACCGGAGTGGAACGTGGGCCCCTTGCCTTGGTAGCACAGAGTCTTAGCCACTGGACCACCAGGGAGATCCCCACTGGAACTTTTAAGTCTATCACTTTGCCTCCTTCACAGCCACCAATATAGTTCAGTTCCTTGATTCTCCTTTTTTTTCCATTTTATCTTTAAAAAGTTATTGTACGCATGTGAGGAAAGAACAATGAAAAGTAACAAAATATATCTAAAGCAGATCTGTTCTACTCTAGAGCCCTAATTCCTATCTCAGAGTTAGCTTTCTGTGTATTCTCCTGCTATGTTTTATACGTATATAAGTACAATGAATGTGAATGTGTGCACATGTTCTTTTCATCTTTTCTTTCACATAGTCTGAGAATCCTTTTAAAAAAATCTAGGTATCATTCAATGTTGTTCTGTTACCTAAAGTCAGAATCAGAACATTTAATGGAGAAAATATACATAAAACCTGTGAGGTGATCATTTCCTTCAGGCATGTTTCCTACCACTTCTTTAGTAATTTCTTATGTTCTATGCTCCTTAGTTTTTTTTCTAGCTATAAGATGGAAGGGAGAAAGGAAATGATAATGCTGTATCATAAACATTTTATGAGGATTGTGGGTTACTGTCTGTAAAATATTAAGGATAAATAAGCATTCCATACTAACTTGGGAATAGTAGTGGGAGGGGTGGTGGTTCTATGTACAATGAGCTGCTGTACAATAGAGGGATTGCCAAAAAGTATGCAGTACTTTCTGGCATTTCCAAGTTAAAAATTATTTTAAGTGTATAATTCCATTTAATCTTCATTTGCACATCCACCAATTTATTCACAGTAACTAGGGCATAGTGAAAAATAAAATGTTAGATAATATTGATAGGGTCATTGATTTCAAAGGCCTCATATTCTAGAATAGGAAAGCAGATGGCATATCAACCAGCACATAAAGTTAGTGATTGCATATTATGGAGAGGAATCTGCAGGTAATAAAGAAGTGATAGGGTGCAGGTTTAAGAGTGTTTTGCTACTGAATTCAGATCGCTGGGGTACTGGAGCTGTAGTCCACATGAGTATCATTGTCCTAAAACATAAAATGTCAGCGGTGGCTATGGGGTTGGGCAACCAAGGTGGCCTTGTTTAACCTTAAGGGACTTAAGAACACTCCTAGAACATGCTTTAACCGGAACCCAGGGGAAACTGTCATCAGAATTCTCACAGAATTTATTTCCCTTAAGACTTGAGGAGCGTAGTAAATAAAAGGTAGACTTGTACCAAAGAATGTTGGGGAAAGGAGGAAATGTAGCAATAGAACAAAATGACAGAAAAAGGACCTTGGGCTAACTTCTTGGATGAGAGCAATAGCACAAATGGAAAAAGCAACTTGTCCAGTGCTTTCTTCAATATTTCTTAAGAGAATTTTGAGGACAGAATGAGAGAAAAGGCAACCACAATTTCAAGAAAAGTTAGCTCAACCACTTTTTCTGAGATATATCTTTGAGGAAGAAGCGTATAGCCAAATGGTTGTCAGAACTTACTAGGTAGAAGATGAGGGTTGTGTAATCAATTTTAGTCACTTTTAGGCACCTTTTGTTTTTTCTGTAGACAAAGAGCAGTCATTGTATCATTTGGGCCATCTTTTAATAACCCAAAGCATTAACTAAAGTGAGCAATACTTACTATGTAACTCTCAAAAGCATTGCCTACATTAAGGATGCTTTATATACAACAAGCACAGGAAGTAAGGATTAATACCCTACTTTATAGGTGAAGAAATACCAGCTAAGACTCTGGGAAAAAAAGAAATAAATTTAGGGGAAACCTGTATTTTAGTCCAGGTATACATGCTCGTCCCCAGTTCCTAACAGACCAGGTCCTTATCATACACTGATGGAAATTAATAAGCTTGCCTATCAAATCAGTACCAAGAATGTTGGGTTATGTCTTTGCCTATATGACCTCATTTATAGCTAAGATAATGTTGAATCTATTTGAAATCTATTCACTATCTAAATATGTAACTCAGAACTCTAAGGCTTTTCTGGCTCTTCTGAGGTCCAGACCCCAATCTCCTACATAGTGAACAGAAGGCAGGGCTGCAGGTGTGCGTGTCAGGGGAGAGTTTTGCTGACCAGGAGAGGGAAAAAGAGTGAAAGTGAATTGCGAATCCAACTCTTTCCCACCCCGTCGACTACAGCCCACCAGGCTCCTCAGTCCATGGGATTTCCCAGGTGAGTATACTGGAGTGGGGTGCCATGGCCTCCTCTAGGGGATCTTCCTGACCCAGGGATCCAACCCAGGTGTCCTGCATTGAAGGCAGATTCTTTACCATCTGAGCTGCCAGGGAAGCCCAGCGAGAGGAAAGACAGGGTAGAAAGGTTTGTATCAGCCGCCCTGGTGGTGGATATGCATAAAGGCCAGGAGGAATAGGGCTTTGAGCAAGCCATGATCTACCCTGAGACAAAAATATTTTCAGCTGTGGACAGAGTCTTCCATGAACAAGATCACCAGCTGGTCACATAATGGACCAGAATGCCAAGCGTTTTAAATGACAGGGACATATGTGTGTGTGTGTGTGTTTGAGTGAGAGAGAGAGAGCACATGCATGTGTATGAGATACTCTGAAATCTCAATCTGAGTATGGACTGTCATTACCTTTTTCCTGTGATTTTTGTTTTCATTTTTTAAAGTGGAGTATAATTGCTTTATAATATTGTTTCAGTGTCTACTCCACAAGATGAATCAGCTCTATGTACGTATACCTTCTCCTTGTTTCCAGTTTTTTTTTTTCTTCTCTTTTAGTCTGAAATACTTTGCTGTTTCTTTTGCATACTGTGCCTTTAAATTCAACTTCTTCCAGGAAGCCTTCCTTGACCCCATTCATAATCCTCTCTTCTCTGCTTTCTGCATTCCTCTCTCAGTGTGCTCACCACACCATGCTGCATGTTATTTATTCATCTGCTTGTCTCTCTTGACTCTAAAGGATCTTGAGGGTAAGGTCACTGCCTTATTGTGCCCCCTGTACCAATCTCTATAGGAATATCATGAGCATTCTTTAACTTGAAATGCATTATACAAATGGTAAATGAATATTTTCAATTTTGCCTATGGAGGCAAGGTGGGATTAATTAGCTGAAGATTCTAGAAACACTGGTTGAAAATCAAGTGCCATTTCCTCTCCCAAATTCAGTTTTTAATCCCTTCTTCTGATTTCCTGGTTTGTGATGAAAGATGTAAAACTGTCAGGGTTTTATGAATCTTGCCACTAGCCTACAAAACCTCTCAAATATGATTCAATTTCATGCAGACAGAGACTCAGAGCAACTTGGCAGTTAACAGCTAATGGCTTTTAAGGGTTTAAGTCAGCCCCAAACATTATTTCAATGAGTTTTTGTGGTTTAATTACCTTAAAACATTAAGTAGTCAAAGAGCCCATCAATACAGATACATTTAGAGATATCAAATGTGAACTGCTCACAAATGAAAGTATCTAATACAGCATCTGATTTTGCCCAAAAAAGCATGTAAAAAAAATAGTTTAAGTTTACCTATTTAAGCCTAATGATGTGTGCCACAGTTAAGCTGAGAGAAACGTGAATTCAAAAGGATTCTCTAAACAGCAAAGTAATAGCTTTACAAAGCAAGAGATAGAGCATTTTCTGCTCCACCCTGTTCTCTCCCATACAATGTTAACTTCCAAAGTTGGGCTTAGTGGTTAAGATCCTAGGCTCTGGATTTCAATAGCTCTCAGTTCAAATCTCACCTCTGCAATGCATAGAGAGGTTAAATAACAGGATAAGACTCAGAGAGAATAACAATTATTATTCAGTTAAGTTTTTGCAAAGAGTTCATGAAATAATACATGTAGAAATGGTTATAATAACAGCTAATATGTGTTAGGCATTCTTTTATTTTAAAAAACTATTTTTTTTTGAAAATTCTTGCTTTGTATTTGGTTGCCCTGTGTCTTGGCAGCTGTATGTGGGCTTTCTGTAGGTGCAAAGAGTGAGGGCTGCTCTTTGTTGTGGGGCAGGGACTTCTCATTGCAGTGGCTTCTCTTGTTGCAGAACATGAACTCTAGAGCACAGGCTCAGGAGTGGTGCACAGACTTAGTTGCTCTGTGGCATGTGGAACTTCCCAGGCTGGGGATAGAACCCGTGTCCTCTGCACTGGCAATCAGATCCCTATCCACTGCACCAACAGGGATGTCCTAAAAAGGCTAGTCTTGTGACTTTGGAGGAGACTGAAAAAACGACAACAAGCAGCTTACAGGGTCACTATCCTATTTTCAGACTATAAAAACGTGCCTTAATATCTCCATTGTGATTTTTCTTATATAGACTGCAATGAAGGAAACAAGCGGTTGTCACCTATTTTATGCCTTGTTTCAGATGTCTACAAAACTTGTTTCTATCCTTGGGCTCACTATAACTTCATTACTCTTTTCAAGTCAAATCACATCCCAACCTCAACAATTCAAATTGGTCTAGCATCCCTCACTAACAAAATGTTAATATTTATGAGTAATGCATTTTGGGTTCAGAGACAGGGAGAGAAACCTTCAGGGAGACAGAATGAGTTATTGACCTGCTATAGAATGTGTCATTTGGACAGAGCTGCTTTGTAGGAAGAGATGATTCAAATGCACAATTTCAAGGGGCAATGCAATCTAGTTTGCTAATCTCTCATTATGCTAAGGTGAGGCTTTTGTGAATGCGGACTGCTCATTAGCATCTCTAAGCCACAGAAGAATCCAGATAATGGGTGCCAGTTTTACTCTCATTATTGAGAATTCTAATGTTTACATTCCTTTCTTTTTTTGAAAAAAAAAAAAAAAAAGGTTTTATTGGAATATAGTTGCTTTACAATATTGTGTTATTTTTCTGCTTTCATAAAGCCATCATTTAAAAAATTAAGTGGGGTAAAAGGTAAAGGCAGAACATTTTCCCTATGATCATGGACAGCACATATTAGACAATATTTATTTGTTTTTGACTTGAAAGAATTCAAGTAAGCACCTCATAACCTCTGAAGTCACTTATCCCCCTTCCTGAGCCACATCTACCTTGACCACCACTGAGCACATTTCTTCACATACCAGTTTTGCTCCCACACCAGGCAAGCTGGTGTCTCCTTTTTGAGAAAACACAGTTTCAAGACTGCACCTAAAATCATTTTTTATCTAACGCATGTGAAGTGTTTTTGCCCATTAGCTGGTAGAAGAAAATAGTTTTTTTGTGTGTTTGGTTGGTTCTTTTTAATAATTAAATTTACTTATTTTAAATTTAAGGATGTGTTTGTTTTTTACATTAAAGAGATAACAGGGAAGCTGGAATGGTAGTAGAAATCTATAAGTTAACATGTGTTATAAATCTGGGCCAGCCAATTCATGCAAGCTGGCATATTAAACCCCTTCAGTGGGGAAAACTCCAAATGCTAGCTCAGAGGTTTCAATTAGATTATAATAGGAGAGTTTTATTGATATCAAGCTATGAGAAAAGGTAAATTATCAAAGGAAAGAAAGAATACATACAAACTTTTCTGCTTTTTCTTTTTACTTTTTATTTTGGAATAATTTTAGATACACAGAAAGTTCCAGAAATAGTATAGAGAATTCCCATATACCCTTCACTCAGCTTCCCCTAATGTTAACGTCTTACTTAACCATAGCTGTCAAAACTCAGATCTTAACATTGTTCCAGTGCTGTCACTTAAATTACAGACTTAATTTGGGCTTCTCCAACGTTTCCACTAGTTTCTTTCTGTTGCAGAATAGAGTTCAGGATGCGTGCGTGCAAAGACTCTTCTGTCGTGTCTGACTCCGTGCAACCCAATGGACTGTAGCCGCCAGGCTCCACAGTCAGTGGGATTCTCTAGACAAGAAGCGTGGAGTGGGTTGTCGTGTCCTCCTCCAGGAGTTCTTCCCGACCCAAGAATCAAACCCACCTCTCTTACATCTATCTACCTGCATTGGCAGGGGGGTTCTTTACCACTAAGTTCAGGATACCCACTGACATTTAGTCTCTCCTCTGAGAGTTTCTTTCTTGTTCTGTATGACTTTGATGGGCTTCCCATATGGCCCAGACAGTGAGGAATCCGCTGCCAATGTGGGAGACCTGGGTTCAGTCCCTGAGTTGGGAAGATCCCCTGGAGGAGAGCACTCCTCCATTATTCTTGCCTGGAGAATCTCATGGACAGAGGAGTTGGAGGGCTACAGTCTATGGGGTCACAAAAAGTCAGCCTTGTCTTAGCAACTGAGCATGGGTGCGCGTGCGCACACACACACACACACACACACACACACACACATGAGTTTGACACTTTCCAAGAGCATTTGTAAACTGTTTGCTGGAATATCCCCAATTTTGACTTGCTTAGTGCTCCCTCATAATTAAACTAGAGTTATAGATTTGGGGAAAAAAGCCTGCTGAGATGTCCTCTCCTTGCATCAAATGGGAGGGTGTGTGATATTATGTCTAGTTGCTGATTATGTTATCTTGATTGCTCTGTTAAGGTGTGTCTGTCAAGTTTCTCCTCTATTAAATTACTGTTTTCCTTTAAAGACTCTGTTTTTGGAAGTAAGTCACTAAGTCCAGTCCCTACTTAGGAGGGGAATGTATGTCGTGTCCAACTTTGCAACCCCATGGACTGTAGCCCACAGGCTCCTCTGTCCATGGGATTTTCCAGGCAAGAATGCTGGAGTAGGTTAATATTATTTGGAATTCTGCTTGTTTAATCTTAGCCATAGTTAGATTGACTGTGGTATTATTCCCATCAACCAATGCTTTGAAACAAAAAAAATCATGATAAATACCAAGTCAGTTCCTAGTATCCAGATGTATCTAGATGGTCTTCTAAGTGTGGGGAAAGGAAGAGCTACATGTGAGAAACACAATCTGTCCATGGGATTTTCCAGACAAGAATGCTGGAGTAGGTTAATATTATTTGGAATTCTGCTTGTTTAATCTTAGCCATAGTTAGATTGACTGTGGTATTATTCCCATCAACCAATGCTTTGAAACAAAAAAAATCATGATAAATACCAAGTCAGTTCCTAGTATCCAGATGTATCTAGATGGTCTTCTAAGTGTGGGGAAAGGAAGAGCTACATGTGAGAAACACAAGACTGGTATGAGAACTGTCAGGGAAAGAAACTTTCTTTTTTCTCCTCTAGTTGTTTTGACTGGCCTAATAATTCAAATGACAGAAGAGAGTAACAGGAGAAAACAAATGATTTCTGGTGTATGGGATATACATGAGCCAAAGTAGTGACTAAATCAGGCAGCTTTTAGACAAATACAAAATAAGATTTTGGAAAGAGCCAACCAAATAGAGGAGTTTGGGCCTGGGGTAGCTGGTGAGTGGCCACACGGTTTGTTTACACAGCCTTCGTGGCCCTTGAATTCCCTGTCTCTAGTGATGAAGATGCTGCTCCACTTCCTGGAACAAGGAAGGTAACTTTCACAAGGAAGATTTTAAAAAATCATTTGTTTTATTTTTACTTTTTCAACATCTTTTAAAAAGTTACATTCTGGTTACAATTATTATAAAATATTGGCTACATTCTCTGTGTTGTACAATGCATGGGAGACTTACGTCCTCCTTTCAGGGGGACAAAGGAAAGTCAGAGTACCCTTCTTGCACCTGCTATTTCTTAGTGAAGTGAAGTGAAGTTAGTCATGTCCGACTCTTTGCGACCCCATAGACTGTAGCGTACCAAGTTTCTCTGTCCATGGGATTTTTCAGGCAACAGTACTGGAGTGGATTGCCATTTCCTTCTCCAGGGGATCTTCCCAACCCAGGGCTCGAACCCAGGTCTCTCGCATTGTAGACAGACGCTTTACCGTCTGAGCCACCAGTTTCTTAAGTAATTTTAATTGCCAGTCATCATTATGGTTTCTTTTCAGGTGGCATATTCTGCTCCCCTTCAGGACCAATGAAATAAGTCACTTAAAATGCACGTTTCACTCTATGAATATGTTAGTTGTTCAGTCATTTCTGACTCTTTGCAATCCCTTGGACTATAGCTCTTCAGGCTCCTCTGTCCATAGGATTTTTTGGGCAAGAATACTGGAGTGGGTTGCCATTTCCTTCTCCAGGGAATCTTCCCAACCCAGGAAGTGAACTCAGGTCTCCTGCATTACAGGTGGACTCATTAGCATCTGAGCCACCAGTGTTCAGCTACATTGAACAATATAAATCTAATGTGCCTTTAGATGAACTGAATAATGATTAACAGTGAATCACCAAAGTATTTATTAGGTTTTAATTGCCCTAATAATAGTGATAGTAGAAAGTACTAGGATAATTATAAACCGGTCTGGATTGTGGTGTAGTTGGAGAAACACAGGTTTGGAGCCAGACAGATCTAAATTAACTCCATGCTTTCATTACCATAGCTTCATGACATTGGACAGTGCATTTTCCCTCTGTGAAATGTAGATGATAATTTCCATTTTCAGGTTTGTTTAACAGGTTAGAGAGAATGTATCTAAAGCATCTAGTATTATGCCTGGTGCATAGACATTCAATAATTGGCAACCACAGTGGTAGCAGTCACTGTTGTTAGTATAGTCCTTGCTCCAAGAAATTTGCATCATAAAAATGGAAGGGATAAGTTCTTTTAGAGGCAAAACAGTGCATCTTCCAGAGGGGCCTGAAGCAAGGGTTGCAGTGAGCAGAGGGAGTAGATAGATTTACCTGGTAGCTCAGATGGTAAAGAGTCTTCCTGCAATGCGGAAGGCCCTGGTTTGATCCCTGGGTCATGAAGACACCCTGGAGATAAGAACAGCTATCCCCTCCAATATTCTGGCCTGGACAGTTCTGTGGACAGAGGAGCCTGGTGGGCCGCAGTTCATGCAGTCACAAAGTCAAACATGACTGAGTGACTAGCACCTTCACCTTCCTTCCCTGGTGGCTCAGATGGTAAAGAATCTGCTTGTAATGCAGGACACCCAGGTTTGATCCCTGAATTGGGAAGATCCCCTGAAGGAGGGCATGGCAACCCACTCCAGTATTCTTGCCTGGAGAATCCCCATGGACAGAGGAGCCTAGCGGGCTGCAGTCCATAGGGTCAGAAAGATCAGACACGACTGAGAGACAACACTTTCCCTTTTTTCTGGCTGGAAAAGTGAGGTCTGGCACTTGCTTCTGATGAAGTGCCTGCAGACACACAGGTGTTCTCTAGGCTCACTGGGGTTTTCTCTTTTATGGAACACCCAGGAAAGACATTTCCACTCAGAGGCAACTTGTTTCATGCATGCACACCATTAAACTGATTTTAAGGCTGATACTCTTCAGCAGCATTACTGGCTTCCACCACAAGTGGAACAGGGATCAAGTGTTTCCTCTTGTTTTTCTCAGAGAAGAAAACCATTGAGCAATTCCTTAAACCCCTGGCCTGACGTCATCGCTGAGCTGACCCTAAGTTTTTATAGGTAAGTTGCTGAATGCTTTGTGGCTCGAAGTATCAGATCCCTCGTTAGTAAAACCATGCAAGTAATAAAATCTGACATGGCAAGTAATAAAATCTGGCACACTCTGAGCCATTTTACCCTATCCTCACATCAAGTGCCTAACATGGGTTCTTTTAGACAAACTGTATCAGTCTGTGACCCAGTCCTTGCTAGGAAGATCTATCTCATCTGTGACCAAGTAAAACTTGGTGTTATCATCTTATTCATCTTGCTTCCATTTTCACTATGTTCTCTACAAGGGTCATCAAGAAAGGTCAGAGCCTATGCCCTCCCCTTAATACAAAATAATAGGCCAGTACATTGAATTGTCGATAATCATGCTCTAAACTCATTAAAAAGGGCTTAAATCATTTCATCCAAAACAAAAATCACATTTCTTCTCCTCCTCCTCTTCGTCTTCATCATCGTTGTTCACCGGGTGTTTTCTACCTGGCCATTGCTAAAGTCTGAATGTTTCTGTCCCCCTAAACTTGTATTTTGAAATCCTAATTTCCAAGAGGATAATATTTCGAGGTGGGGCTTTTGAGATAGTATTGGGTTATAAATGTGGGAGCCCTCATGATTGGGATTAGTGCTTTTATGGAAGAGGCCCCACAGAGTTTCCTGGCCCTTTCCATCATGTGAGGGCATAAAGAGAAGTTGGCAGTCTTATTGCCCAGAAGAGGGCCTTCTAAAAGCCAGTCCATGGTGGCATGCTAATCTCAGGCTTACATCCACCAAAACAATGAGAAGTACATCTCGGTGTTTACAAACCACTCAGTCTATAGTCTTTTGTTATAGCATCCCTAGCAGACTTGAGACTGTTATCACTGGGCTTTGCCATGTACATGATCTCATTTATTCCCTCCAACAACATTCCAAGGTCAGTTTTATTATGATTCCCATTTTATGGACAAAGTAGCTGGGGCTTGTTTTGGTGAATCTGCCCTACCTTATAGAGGTAATACACAAGGGACTGGAGTTTGAACCACATTTTCTGGTTGCAGTGTCCATTTACAGTTCTTTGTATATTATTTTTATCCTAGATCATGTGACTAAAGCTAAGTGGCTTGCAATCTTTAGGATATTTGTAAAAATAATTTTGTTAATTAATTTGTTTAGTTTTGGCTTTGCTGGGTCTTCATTGCTACACGAGCTTTTCTCCAGCTGTGGTGAATGGGGGCTACTCTCTAGTTGCCCTGCAAGGGCGTCTCCTGGCAGCGGCTTCTCTTGTACAGCATGGCCTTCAGTAGTTGCGGCTCATGGCCTCAAAAGTTGTGTTTCCTGGGTTCTGGAGCATGGACTCAGTTGTTGTGGTGCACAGGCTTAGTTGCTTTGAGGCATGTGGGGTCTTTCTGGACCAGGGACCAAACCCATGTCTACGACACTGGCAGGCAGGTTCTTTACCTCTGAGCCCCCAGGGAAGGCCAGGACATTATTATACCTCATATGTCAGTTATTCATTGGTCATCACTCCAGTGTGACAATAAGGAGGCTAGTTTTTCATTGTTTTCCCATGACAGGTCTTTATCTTGGAGAAAATTCCCTGTCTATTCTTATTCGAATCAACAGTGTAGCTACTGTAAAGACATCTTTCTGTAAGTGTCTGTAAATAATATGTTCCTGAAGTGTTTCAATTTATAGTAGGACTGGAGGAATATTATGCATATCAGTCTTATAAATAATGTGACATAAATTACAGCTACATTTAGCAGCACACAATTATTTTCTTCCAGAGAAATCACTCATTATGGGGAAGGAATTGGAAAATTGGCATGCAACATTGTCTCCTGACATAATTTGGGTCAGGTTCCTCTACTCAATTGTCTGGATGTTCAATACCTGAAAATTATTAGCTTTTCTTTGAGAATTTTCAGGATCTACTGACACTTTTTTATTTATATCAGTCTTATAATAATGTGACATAAATTACAGCTACATTTAGCAGCACACAATTATTTTCTTCCAGAGAAATCACTCATTATGGGGAAGGAATTGGAAAATTGGCATGCAACATTGTCTCCTGACATAATTTGGGTCAGGTTCCTCTGCTCAATTGTCTGGATGTTCAATACCTGAAAATTATTAGCTTTTCTTTGAGAATTTTCAGGATCTACTGACACTTTTTTATTTTTGCCTGGGGTAAGGAGCAAAATTATGTTTATGATAAAAGTGATATTACTGATATCACTATTATAGTGGTAATATAGTGTTCTTCCCTAGTGGCTCAGACAGTAGAGAATCTGACTACAATGTAGGAGACGTGGGTTTGATCCCTGGGTTGGGAAGATCCCCTGGAGAAGGGAGTGGCAGTCCACTCTAGTATTCTTGCCTGAAGAACCCCATGGACAGAGGAGCCTGGTAGGCTACAGTCCATGGGATTGCAAACAATCAGACATGACTGAGCAACTAACATTTTCACTTCCAGTGATATTAGTGATATCACTATTATAATGATATTAGAAAAATTGTGTTTATGGTGATAGTGATATCAGTACCTATTTTGATATTAGCATTGTAGGGTTGCTATGGAGTTGACAGAATAAATCTCAGGGGTTTGGTGGAATTCATTCATGTATTAGTTCCTTCTATTTGGAGAAAACCTACTAGGTGTCAGGCCTGTGCTACATTTTGGGTGTGCAAAGGTGAATACAGCAAGATCACACCTAAACATTGGTCTCACGAAAATTTTTGTCTAGGGTAAGATGCAGGCAATAAAAAAAGAAAAATACAGTTTACAGATTTCAATAAGTCCTATAAAAAATAAAGAAAGAGAATAGTTTCATCATCAAGGACTCCAATGAATTCATTTTAAGCAAAGCTCTAAAGTTATAGAGCTCTATACCTTAGGCCA
Source organism: Madoqua kirkii (assembly GCA_006408675.1). Classification (NCBI taxonomy): domain Eukaryota; kingdom Metazoa; phylum Chordata; class Mammalia; order Artiodactyla; family Bovidae; genus Madoqua; species Madoqua kirkii. The sequence continues at coordinate 17,029 of SJYC01147408.1, forward strand.
GCAAAGGACAAAGTTCTGTTCTGTTTTTTTTTTAATTTAAATTTATTTATTTTAATTGGAGGCTAATTACTTTATAATATTGTATTGGTTTTGCCATTCATCAACATGAATCTGCCACGGGTATACACGGGTTCTCCATCCTGAACCTCCTCCCACCTCCCTCCCCATACCATCTCTCTGGGTCATCTCAGTGCACCAGCCCCAAGCATCCTGTATCCTGCATCTAACCTGGACTGGCTATTAGTTTCTTAAATGATATCATGCATGTTTCAATGCCATTCTCCCAAATCATCCCACCCTCTCCCATTCCTACAGAGCCTAAAAGACTGTTCTATACATCTGTAAAGGTCTGTTCTTAAAAGAAGAAAGAGAATGTGTGATTCTTTGGAGCTGGAAACTGATATTTGCGAGGAACTGAAAGACCAGCGTAGTTTGGACTTAGTAAACAAAGATAAGTTATAGCTCATAGTGAGGTCTCAGCTGTCGATGGAAAACAGGGAGATTTCACAGAGTTAAGGAACTTTCTCTGGGCCACCCAGCTAATCAGTGGTCATTTGAACCCAGGTTTTATGACTACTAATGTCAGCTTATTAAGTCCTTACAATGAGAACATTCAAGAAATTAATAATGATAATTAGTAATAACAGTAGTAAGAATTGCTAAGCTGAGTTAGTGCTTCTATGTGTCAAGCTCTCTTGTAATCACTTTGTAAGCACTGAAGAACTTAATCGTCACATTTTGGTTCCATCTGACCAGTCTTCGTTCTTATTTCGTTTTGAACAGTATTCAGAACTTGAATGAACAATAAAGTTTCTTCTACTCATCCTTATTATTTGAATCCTAATGAGGTGTGACTTTAATAGGATTAGTAAATCACACAACATCCCAGTGACTGTCCTGATAAGGATCATGGCTCAGTATTCACTCTTTTCCCTCCATGCTTCTGGAAATCTGTTGTGTTCTTAGGCTTAATTAGACCCCAGGAGAAGATCTTCCTAAAGATGTAGAGGCACCATTTGGCTGTTGTGGGCAGTGCTATCAGAGTGTCCTTTTCATTTCACATTTTCCAACCCACATCGTCATTCCTAGAAGAAGCACTCCAGATATAGTCTGTCAGTGATTTCTAAAATGTCTGTTGATATATGAATTTTGTCAGAGCCAAAACAAACAAAGAAAGAAATATAGCTCTGTGTAGCAAAAAAATCTGAATTGTCCCAATCCCTTTATTTACTATTGGATGAGGACGGGCATATCAGACAACACTTTACCCACCAAGATGCTAGCTCAGTGGTGATTACCATTCCTCTTCTCTATCAGACAATACTGTGCACCACTCATTTTCTGTATTTGAAAGATATCTTTAGTTTTCCTAAGCAGGTTATTAGGTTTTCAAAAATAAGATAGCATGGTTTGGTGTTTTGAAAAGCAAAGAGCCCTTTCAAGAAAGACTCTCCCTTCTGTTTCCTTTGAAGGTAATCATTTGTTGGAAATAGTAAGCCTAGAACAAAAGAATCACAGTACCATGACTACAGCTAAGAGAATTTGCTCAGAAAAGTTCCCCAAATGCAGGCCTTTGGAGCCAATAATTTAAAGCTGTGGCACACTGTTGCACTGGGCCCAAGCTAACAGGGTCATCTGATGATGCCAATATATAAGCGGCCAAATGAACCCCAATCTCTTTAAAAGTTATTATGCCTGTAGAACTCAAGAATGTGTGGTTCGTTTACTGTCATTCCTGAAAAGTTCTATTTCTCTGGTAGCAACTGATAAAGAAGGGGATTTCTCAAAGTCAGTCACTCAAAATAAAGAACTTAAACCCATTTTAACATACCTCTGGGAAGCAGATCTGCATTAACTTAATCTGTGACTTCTCCAGCAATAATAAGGTTTAAGAGAATACACAGCCACTGGTGATTTCTGCAAGCGATACAATGAGGGGACAGAGACAATGAGGCAAACACAAAATGGGACCTGGGATTAAGGGATCTCCCACTCAGCCATGTGTGGAACATCGGAAATTAACACGGTATTGTTTAGTGAGCAGCTGTCAGGTTATTGTAATTTGCAGAATGTATTTTTTTTTTCTCTTCTTCTCTGTCACTGAAAAGCATATTAGAAATGACTTCATTTCTGAGGGATGACAAAGTTAATCCTATTTGGAGTTCCAGTTGAAGAAAATGACACTTAAAACTTGTTTTGAGTCAAATAAGCCAGTGAGTTCACTGTTTACTGAGTACTTATGAATGGAGACAGTATGAGATACCAGGGTTATAGAGATAATTGAAACTACTTCAGTCAAGATACTTGGTATCTGGCGAGAGTTACAAATGGAGCAGAACCTTCTAACTTTCTGTTTCTATAAACAGACAGGCAGAAGTAAGCAAAGAGTAGGGGGAGGGAGGACACAGGTGCACCGAATGGACTGTTCCAAAGTTAAAGATCTAAGGGTGATGTGGGGAGAGAGAGAACGCAGACCTGAGGAAATGGCCTAGTGCTCAAGAAGGGTCCAGAGTCAGAAATGGCCTCCTGTTTTGTTTGCTAATGTTTTAAAAATTGAAGTATAGTTGACTTACAATGTTATATTAGTGGGCATGTGTCTTTTGAGGCTTTTATTTAACATATCCAGAGGCCATCTATGTCTCCGTAGAAATACCTCATTGTATTATAATTACACCATAGTGTATATTAAACACAATTTAATTACATGAATGAGCAGGAGTGCTGTGTTTCATCTTCCAGCATTTAACAGGATGTGGTATCTTGTATGCACAAAGTAAATGTTTAAATAAATAGATCAAAAAAATGACAGAAATTTAGTCATGCCTAAGGAAAGCTTTTGATAACAGTATTAGTGGCACAATATCCAAGTTCAAAAGAAATATGAACACTGGTTACTTACTGTGATACAAAAGAGCAATTCAGCAGCTAGGACATTAATAAACACATCAGGAGATGGTGGAGGGTGGGGTGTCTAAGATGGGCAAGGAGAAATATTCTGAGATACTGTCTATATAAGGATAAGAATACTTAGAGACAATTCATTGGAAATGAGAAATTTTCAGGGCATAGGGCTTCCCTGATGGCTCTCTTCCTGCAATGCAGGAGACTCAGGTTCAATCTCTGGGTCAGGAAGATCCCTAGAGAAGGGACAGCGACCCACTCCAGAATTCTTGCCTGGAAAATTCCATGGATAGAGTAGCCTGGCAGCCTACAGTCCATGGGGTCACAAAGAATTGGATACTACTGAGCAACTAACACACTAGGTCCAGTTGATAAGTTTAACAGTAGAGAAGCTGTTCAATAAGCTGCAGAAATACATAAAGACATAGATCAGACATTCATCTCTTTGCATCCCTTTTATGCCAAGGCAGGCTGGAATGACGATTGCTTAAAATTTCCATAAGCCCTGCCCTACACTGCCCTACTGATCAAAGCCTTCCAATCATAAGAACTGTACTGAACGCCCAAATAGAAATGCCACAACGTTTATTTCGATAAATTGAACTCATTCTATGACTGGTGAGTCCACCAGGCCTGTATCTTATATCAGCTGATGACTTGAGTTTGCACTTGCCAAGAATTTCTGACTTGCCAGTTGGTTCAGAAACTCATCAGCTGCTGCAAGCTCTTCAGTCCATCACATTTTATTTTCTCTGCAGCCAAAGAAGTTAGCATCCCAACAAAAGTGTAATCACTCAATACTAGATAGGCCTGCAGTATTCAAGCCACCCATTCAGCAGTAGAATATTCGTCAGTCTCTCTGATAAAAGAGAAGGTGTTTTAGAAAGAGTTTCTTTCATTTCTGTGATCTTTCAAGGTGGATTTGTTCCCATCTGGCATCTGTTTTATTTCTAATTTTCTTGATTTGGCTGAATAAATTGTAGGGGAAATAGAATTCGGAGATACCATTCTGAGACATCAGGGCAGGAACCTGGATTATAAACTCAAATCTACCACTTTTTACATGACTTTAGGTTAATCAGTCATTTTCTCTGGGTTTAAGGCTTATTTATCTCTAAAAGTTTTTCATCATTCATCCCTATATTCACTCATTTAACAAGTATACACTGAGATTCTAGTATGTAACAGTTTAGGTACTAGGAATACAATATAAGAAAAAAACCCCATTATTATTAATGACTCACGAAGCTTATATACATTTCACTTATGTATATTATTCCCACAATGGCACCAGTGGTAAAAAACCTGCCTGACAATGCATGAGACTTATGAGATGTGGATTTGATCCCTGGGTTGGGAATTTCTCCTGGAGGAGGGCATGGCAACCCACTCCAGTATTCTTGCCTGGAGAATCCCATGGACAGAGGAGCCTGGCAAGCTATAGTCTGAATGGACCTATTATACATACATTTATAATAGGGTTTTTCACTCTAGTCAGAAATATGCTTATGAGAAAAATGATGCTTGCACTGAGATCTAAGGTTTAAAGACAAATTAATTAGGTGAAAAGGAATAGAAGAGAGTTTTCAAGGTAGGAGAACAGTATTTGCAAAGGCCCTGTGGTTGAAAGGTGACAAAATCTAGTGACAGTGTAACATAGGAAGCAGGAAGACAGTGCAGCCACATCAGTGCTTCTCAGTTGTTCATGTACATATACAACATCAGGGAGTTTTCTTTTAAATGTGGGCTCTGGCTTAGTAGGTTTGAAGAGAAGCAGAGCCTGAAAGCAGAAGTTCTTTCAGAGAACCTTTGAATCGATGTCAATGTTACTGGTCCACAGGCCACACTGAGTAATAAAATGCTAGATATAGTTTGGTTTCTGCCATTATGATCAAAGGGGGATTTTCTTGTTTATTTTAGTATTACCTAGGAAAGAGGATGAGATGGTTAGATAGCATCACCAACTCCATGGACATGAGTTCGATTCTCTTTAAAAAGCAAACATATCCAGAGAAACATTTTGCACAAACACAAATTACATTTTTCTATCCAGGGAGAAGAGGACATAATTGACCTGGCTAGAGTTGCATGCCAGTAGTTTGAACCAACCTCTGTAGATAGCAGGGAGTTATTAGGATATCTTGGGTCAAGTCTGCCCTGGTCATATGTCACCTGATTAACCTAAATATTAAGAAATCTGTGCTGGAAGGGGAATACTTGTGAATTTACCAATAATCTCAATTTCTGTCTCCCAATAATACCAAAACAATAGATTAAATGTAAAGCCATGGCTTAGAATTTGTTAGTGCTTAGATAAGAAAAAGAAAGAGATGTCATTTTACTCTTTAATCATTCTGTATATTTATGCACTAACATGAGTAAGTAATCATTATTTAAGAAAGAAAGCCATAAAATGACAAATTAAACGCTAGTAGGAACTAATCCTCTAAAGTGTACCTTGGAACTAAATAAAGAGAATTCTATTCTGAGTTGCTCTCATTCTGTAGACAGTTCCTGTGGATGTTCAGAATAGAGGCAGTAAAGGTCAGTAATATTACATGCGATCCAGGACCTTATCACAAACTCCTCTAGCATGTGAAGAATTATTATAAAGCCAGAGACTCTTTCTTCTCATAACAGTAAGTCCCTTTTAGTGGAGAGAAAACATTATTTGGAAAGGAAGAAATCAGTATAAGAATTCGATATCAAGGGTGCTCTGTTATATCTATTAAAACAAACTAAAAAGTCGCAAGCTTGAGTTACACTTCTGTGATCTTGGTATAGCATTGGTTTATTTAGAATGCACCTTAAGTATATATCCTGATATGTCCTTGATTTCAAGAAACTTAGTCTATTGGGGAGGACAATCATGGTTACAGATAATTTCTCTGAGAAGGGAAATTGGATAAGAGGCAGAATTACGGTAAGGAGGAATATTCCTTGGAGATGGAGAATCATGTCTGATAGAGAAAGTGCCTGAAGAACTATGGACGGAGATCAACATTTATAATAGGGTTTTTCACTCTAGTCAGAAATATGCTTATGAGAAAAATGATGCTTGCACTGAGATCTAAGGTTTAAAGACAAATTAATTAGGTGAAAAGGAATAGAAGAGAGTTTTCAAGGTAGGAGAACAGTATTTGCAAAGGCCCTGTGGTTGAAAGGTGACAAAATCTAGTGACAGTGTAACATAGGAAGCAGGAAGACAGTGCAGCCACATCAGTGCTTCTCAGTTGTTCATGTACATATACAACATCAGGGAGTTTTCTTTTAAATGTGGGCTCTGGCTTAGTAGGTTTGAAGAGAAGCAGAGCCTGAAAGCAGAAGTTCTTTCAGAGAACCTTTGAATCGATGTCAATGTTACTGGTCCACAGGCCACACTGAGTAATAAAATGCTAGATATAGTTTGGTTTCTGCCATTATGATCAAAGGGGGATTTTCTTGTTTATTTTAGTATTACCTAGGAAAGAGGATGAGATGGTTAGATAGCATCACCAACTCCATGGACATGAGTTCGATTCTCTTTAAAAAGCAAACATATCCAGAGAAACATTTTGCACAAACACAAATTACATTTTTCTATCCAGGGAGAAGAGGACATAATTGACCTGGCTAGAGTTGCATGCCAGTAGTTTGAACCAACCTCTGTAGATAGCAGGGAGTTATTAGGACATCTTGGGTCAAGTCTGCCCTGGTCATATGTCACCTGATTAACCTAAATATTAAGAAATCTGTGCTGGAAGGGGAATACTTGTGAATTTACCAATAATCTCAATTTCTGTCTCCCAATAATACCAAAACAATAGATTAAATGTAAAGCCATGGCTTAGAATTTGTTAGTGCTTAGATAAGAAAAAGAAAGAGATGTCATTTTACTCTTTAATCATTCTGTATATTTATGCACTAACATGAGTAAGTAATCATTATTTAAGAAAGAAAGCCATAAAATGACAAATTAAACGCTAGTAGGAACTAATCCTCTAAAGTGTACCTTGGAACTAAATAAAGAGATTCTATTCTGAGTTGCTCTCATTCTGTAGACAGTTCCTGTGGATGTTCAGAATAGAGGCAGTAAAGGTCAGTAATATTACATGCGATCCAGGACCTTATCACAAACTCCTCTAGCATGTGAAGAATTATTATAAAGCCAGAGACTCTTTCTTCTCATAACAGTAAGTCCCTTTTAGTGGAGAGAAAACATTATTTGGAAAGGAAGAAATCAGTATAAGAATTCGATATCAAGGGTGCTCTGTTATATCTATTAAAACAAACTAAAAAGTCGCAAGCTTGAGTTACACTTCTGTGATCTTGGTATAGCATTGGTTTATTTAGAATGCACCTTAAGTATATATCCTGATATGTCCTTGATTTCAAGAAACTTAGTCTATTGGGGAGGACAATCATGGTTACAGATAATTTCTCTGAGAAGGGAAATTGGATAAGAGGCAGAATTACGGTAAGGAGGAATATTCCTTGGAGATGGAGAATCATGTCTGATAGAGAAAGTGCCTGAAGAACTATGGACGGAGATCTGTGACATTGTACAGGAGGCACTGATCAAGTATATCCCAAAGAAAAAGAAATTCAAAAAGGCAAAATGGTTGTCAGAGGAGAACTTAGAAATAGCTGGCAAAATAAGAGAAGCTAAAGGCAAAGGAGAAAAGGAAAGATAAACCCATTTGAATGCAGAGTTCCAAAGAATAGCAAAAAGAGACAAGAAAGCCTTCCTCAGTGATCAGTGCAAAGAAATAGAGGAAAACAATAGAATGGTAAAAACTAGAGATCTCTTCAAGAAACTTAGAGATACCAAGGGAATATTTCATGCAAAGATGGGCAAAATAAAGGACAGAAATTATATGGGCCTAACAGAAGCAAAAGATATTAAGAAGAGGTGACAAGAATACACGGAAGAACTATACAAAAAAGATCTTCATGATCTAGCTAACCGTGATAATGTGATCATCCACCTAGAGCCAGATATCCTGGAATGCTAACTCAAGACGGCTTTAGGAACCATCACTACAGTAGAGCTGTTTCAAATCCTGGAAGATGATGCTGTGAAAGTGCTGTACTCATTATACCAGCAAATTTGGAAAACTCAGCAGTGGCCACAGGACAGGAAAATGTCAGTTTTCATTCCAGTCCCAAAAAAAGGCAATGCCAAAGAATGCTCAAACTACTACGGCACCATTGCACTCATCTCACATGCTAGCAAGGTAATGCTCAAAATTCTCCAAGCCAGGCTTCAACAGTACGTGAAATGTGAACTTCCAGATGTTCAAGCTGAATTTAGAAAAGGCAGTGGAACCAGAGATTAAATTTCTAACATCCATTGGATCATAGAACAAGGAAGAGAGTTCCAGAAAAACATCTACTTCTGTTTTATTGACTATGCCAAAGCCTTTAACTGAGTAGATCACAACAAGCTGTGGAAAATTCTTCAAGAGATGGGAATACCAGACCACCTTACCTACCTCCTGAGAAATCTGTATGCAGGTCAAGATGCAACAGTTAGAACCAGACATGGAACAACAGACTGGTTACAAGTTGGGAAAGGAGTATGTCAAGGCTGTATATTGTCACCCTGCTTAATTAACTTCTGTGCAGAATATCTCATGTGCAATGCCAGGCTGGATGAAGCACAATCTGGAATCAAGATTGCTGGGAGAAATAGAAATAACCTCAGATATGCAGATGACACAACCCTTATGGCAGAAAGTGAAGAGGAACTAAAGAGCCTCTTGGTGAAATTGAAAGAAGAGAGTGAAAAAGCTGGCTTAAAACTCAACATTCAGAAAACAAAGATCATGGCATCTGGTCCCATCACTCCATGGCAAATAAATGGAGAAACAATGGAAATGGTGACAGACTTTACTTTCTTGGGCTCCAAAATCACTGGAGATGGTGACTGAAATCATGAAATTAAAAGATGTTTGCTCCTTGGAAGAAAAGCTATGACCAACCTAGACAGCATATTAAAAACCAGAGATATTACTTTGCTGACAAAAGTCCATCTAGACAAAGCCTATAGTTTTTCCAGTAGTCATGTATGGGTGTGAGAGTTGGACCATAAAGAAAGCTGAGCACCGAAGAATTGATGCTTTTGAACTGTGGTGTTGGAGAAGACTCTTAGAGTCCCTTGGATAGCAAGGAGATCAAACCAATCAATCCTAAAGGAAATCAGTCCTGAATATTTATTGGAAGGACTGATGCTGAAGCTGAAGCTCCAATACTCTGGCCTGATGTGAAGAAATGACTCACTGGAAAAGAACCTGATGCTGGGAGAGAGTGAAGGCAGGAGAAGAGGCTGACAGGCTGAGATGGTTGGATTTCATCACTGACTCAACAGACATGAGTTTGAGCAAGCTTTGGGAGTTGGTGATGGACAGGGAAGCCTGGCATGCTGAGGTTCATTGTGTTGCAAAGAAGTGGACACGACTGAGTGACTGAACTGAACTGACTGAGAACCAACATTTGCCTATGTAAGTCAAAGATACCTTCACAGAAGTGGAGGTCATTTCCAGCCTTTCATCTGATGCATAGAGTTAATTAGTGAGAGATTTTCAAGTGGCAGGATGTTTAAGACAGAGCAAGGAGCCATTGACAGTGTCCTCACTTGTTCTAAGTATGAGAAGGCCACGAGGGCAGATAGAGCATATGGATATATGTTTGTGCAAGTTGGGGTAGGAGACAAAATTGGGGAGAAATTATGATGAAAGGAGATTTGCCTGGATATATAGGTGGGAGATACCACGAATATAATTTCTTTGCATTTTAGTTTTTTCACCTGTTAGGTTAGCAGGATAATAGAAGTATCTTTCCTCATTAAATGACCTAGACAACCTCAGAAAGTAAAGAAAGTGTTTGACACATTGTTAGCACTTAATTGCTACTGGTTGAATGAGAATCCTATTGATACTGAAAAGTAGAGTAGGTATATGCATGCATGTCATTATTTAAATACAATCTGGCAAAAGCAAAAATATGGAAAGTAATTACCTTTACACCCAGATTTTCTATCTTAAAATTAAGGATGGATAACCAAAGAGAATCTTAGAAGAATTTTTAACCACTGCAATTTAGTATGGAAAATATGTATTTTAATAATTAAACATTTTTTAAACTTTATTTAGAGTTTCAAATGCTAGGGATTGTTGATAAATGTTTTAGATCAAAGAACATATTTAATTCCATATATAGTTACAGATAAATGTGATCTTGTAGCAACTCCATTAAGGAGCTAATTACTGTTCCCATGTTATAAGTTAGAAGAGGGATTGTGTGTGTGTGTGTGTGTGTCTGTGTGTGTGTGTGTGTGTGTTTCTTTCACTGGTTAAAGAACTGAACAGAGTTTACACTGTTGAGTAGCAGAAACCACAATCCGTATGATCACAGTGACAGCCTTCTATAATATCCAGTGCCATTCTCTCTTTTTGAACTCACATCTGATGCTCTACAAATTACAGGGAGAAGGGAGACCCTCGAGATGACAATGAACTCTTTGCTGTGCTTTTTTTTTTTTGGCTGTGCTTTTTAATCCATCCATCTCGTCAGAAGTCTGCTCATAATCTACATATTCTTATTTATAATTATATTGTGACATTGACATCTAATTACTGAATTGTTAAGCTTCTCCTGTTTAATGTTGGACCTCCCCAGAAAATAAACAGAGTGAAATAAAAAGAGGTATACACACATAAAGACACCCCACAAAACAAGGCCAGAAACCAATGCAAATGGTAAAGACAAGGGGGAACACAGAAAGAGGGCAATCAGATGGAAGACAGATATTTTGCATTTTCTAAAAATAAGCGTTTGTCTTTTGATTTGGAAGCACACACAGATACATAGAGTGAAGTGGAGAAAAAAGGGCTTATGAGAAATATATTTTGTATCGAAGTATAGTTGATTTACAGTGTTTTGCTAGTTTCTGGTATACAAAAAAGTGATTCAGTTTATACACACACACACACATACACACACACACTTTTTCACATTCTTTCGCACTGTAGTTTGTCATAAGATAGTTTCTTGTGCTATACAGTAGGACCTTGTGTTTGTTTCATATATAGTGATTTTTATCTGCTAATCCCAAACTCCTAATTTATCTCTCTTCCCCTTCCCCTTTTAGTAACCATGCATTTGCTCTTTGTTTTTACGTCTGTGAATCTGTTTCTCTTTTGTAAGTGAGGTCATTTGCATCATATTTTATATTCCACATGTAAGTGATATCATATGATATCTGCTTTTGTCTGACTTCACTTTGTATGATAATCTCTAGGTCCATCCATATTGGTGAAACTGGCATAATTGCATCCTTTTTTATGGTTGAGTAATATTCCATTGTATATGCATATCAAATTTTCTTTATCCATTTATCTGTAATGAAGGTTATGTTGCTTCCATGTCTAAGCTATTGTAAATAGTGATGTTATGAACGTTAAGATGAATATATCTTTTTGAATTATAGTTTTCATCTTTTCTGTATATACACCCAGGAGTGAGGTGCTGGAAAATGTGGTAACCTTATTTTGTTAGGAATCTCTGTACCATTTTCAATGGGCTTCCCAGGTGGCGCTAGTGGTAAAGAGCCTGCCTGCCAATGCCGGAGACATAAGAGATGCAGCCTTAATCCCTGGGTTGGGAAGAGCCCCTGGAGGAAGGCGTGGCAGCCCACTCTAGCATTCTTGCCTGGAGAATCCCACTGAAGAGGAGCCTGATGGGCTACAGCCCATAGGGTCATCAAGCGTTGGACACAATTGAAGCAACTGACCATGCATACACGCATACTGTTTTCAATAGTGTTTGCGCCAAATTGCATTCCCACCAACAGTGTATTCCCTTTTTTTTCTACACTCTCTCCAGCATCACTGTTTGTAGACTTTTCAGTGCTGGCCATTTTGACTGGTGTGAGATGATAACTCATTGTAGTTTTGATTTGCCTTTCTCTGATAATTAGTGGTATTGAGCATATCTTGATGCGCCTATTGATCATCTGTATGTTTTCTTTGAGGAAATGTCTATTGAGATCTTCTTCCCACTTTTCAATTGGTTTTTTGGTTTTTGATACTAAGTTGTATGAGCTGTTTATATATTTTAGAAATCAGGCCTTTGTCAGTAGCATCATTTGCAAATATTTTCTCTCAGTCCATAGGTTGTATTTTCATTTTGTTCATGACTTTCTTTACCGTACCAAATCCTATAAATTTGATTAGGCTTTATTTGTTTATTTTTGCCTTTATTTCTATTGCCTTTGGAGGGTGAACTAAGAAAATATTTGTACAATTTATGTCAGAGAATGTTTTGCCATGATGTGAAGAAATGACTCACTGGAAAAGAACCTGATGCTGGGAGAGAGTGAAGGCAGGAGAAGAGGCTGACAGGCTGAGATGGTTGGATTTCATCACTGACTCAACAGACATGAGTTTGAGCAAGCTTTGGGAGTTGGTGATGGACAGGGAAGCCTGGCATGCTGAGGTTCATTGTGTTGCAAAGAAGTGGACATGACTGAGTGACTGAACTGAACTGACTGAGAACCAACATTTGCCTATGTAAGTCAAAGATACCTTCACAGAAGTGGAGGTCATTTCCAGCCTTTCATCTGATGCATAGAGTTAATTAGTGAGAGATTTTCAAGTGGCAGGATGTTTAAGACAGAGCAAGGAGCCATTGACAGTGTCCTCACTTGTTCTAAGTATGAGAAGGCCACGAGGGCAGATAGAGCATATGGATATATGTTTGTGCAAGTTGGGGTAGGAGACAAAATTGGGGAGAAATTATGATGAAAGGAGATTTGCCTGGATATATAGGTGGGAGATACCACGAATATAATTTCTTTGCATTTTAGTTTTTTCACCTGTTAGGTTAGCAGGATAATAGAAGTATCTTTCCTCATTAAATGACCTAGACAACCTCAGAAAGTAAAGAAAGTGTTTGACACATTGTTAGCACTTAATTGCTACTGGTTGAATGAGAATCCTATTGATACTGAAAAGTAGAGTAGGTATATGCATGCATGTCATTATTTAAATACAATCTGGCAAAAGCAAAAATATGGAAAGTAATTACCTTTACACCCAGATTTTCTATCTTAAAATTAAGGATGGATAACCAAAGAGAATCTTAGAAGAATTTTTAACCACTGCAATTTAGTATGGAAAATATGTATTTTAATAATTAAACATTTTTTAAACTTTATTTAGAGTTTCAAATGCTAGGGATTGTTGATAAATGTTTTAGATCAAAGAACATATTTAATTCCATATATAGTTACAGATAAATGTGATCTTGTAGCAACTCCATTAAGGAGCTAATTACTGTTCCCATGTTATAAGTTAGAAGAGGGATTGTGTGTGTGTGTGTGTGTGTCTGTGTGTGTGTGTGTGTGTGTTTCTTTCACTGGTTAAAGAACTGAACAGAGTTTACACTGTTGAGTAGCAGAAACCACAATCCGTATGATCACAGTGACAGCCTTCTATAATATCCAGTGCCATTCTCTCTTTTTGAACTCACATCTGATGCTCTACAAATTACAGGGAGAAGGGAGACCCTCGAGATGACAATGAACTCTTTGCTGTGCTTTTTTTTTTTTGGCTGTGCTTTTTAATCCATCCATCTCGTCAGAAGTCTGCTCATAATCTACATATTCTTATTTATAATTATATTGTGACATTGACATCTAATTACTGAATTGTTAAGCTTCTCCTGTTTAATGTTGGACCTCCCCAGAAAATAAACAGAGTGAAATAAAAAGAGGTATACACACATAAAGACACCCCACAAAACAAGGCCAGAAACCAATGCAAATGGTAAAGACAAGGGGGAACACAGAAAGAGGGCAATCAGATGGAAGACAGATATTTTGCATTTTCTAAAAATAAGCATTTGTCTTTTGATTTGGAAGCACACACAGATACATAGAGTGAAGTGGAGAAAAAAGGGCTTATGAGAAATATATTTTGTATCGAAGTATAGTTGATTTACAGTGTTTTGCTAGTTTCTGGTATACAAAAAAGTGATTCAGTTTATACACACACACACACATACACACACACACTTTTTCACATTCTTTCGCACTATAGTTTGTCATAAGATAGTTTCTTGTGCCATACAGTAGGACCTTGTGTTTGTTTCATATATAGTGATTTTTATCTGCTAATCCCAAACTCCTAATTTATCTCTCTTCCCCTTCCCCTTTTAGTAACCATGCATTTGCTCTTTGTTTTTACGTCTGTGAATCTGTTTCTCTTTTGTAAGTGAGGTCATTTGCATCATATTTTATATTCCACATGTAAGTGATATCATATGATATCTGCTTTTGTCTGACTTCACTTTGTATGATAATCTCTAGGTCCATCCATATTGGTGAAACTGGCATAATTGCATCCTTTTTTATGGTTGAGTAATATTCCATTGTATATGCATATCAAATTTTCTTTATCCATTTATCTGTAATGAAGGTTATGTTGCTTCCATGTCTAAGCTATTGTAAATAGTGATGTTATGAACGTTAAGATGAATATATCTTTTTGAATTATAGTTTTCATCTTTTCTGTATATACACCCAGGAGTGAGGTGCTGGAAAATGTGGTAACCTTATTTGTTAGGAATCTCTGTACCATTTTCAATGGGCTTCCCAGGTGGCGCTAGTGGTAAAGAGCCTGCCTGCCAATGCCGGAGACATAAGAGATGCAGCCTTAATCCCTGGGTTGGGAAGAGCCCCTGGAGGAAGGCGTGGCAGCCCACTCTAGCATTCTTGCCTGGAGAATCCCACTGAAGAGGAGCCTGATGGGCTACAGCCCATAGGGTCATCAAGCATTGGACACAATTGAAGCAACTGACCATGCATACACGCATACTGTTTTCAATAGTGTTTGCGCCAAATTGCATTCCCACCAACAGTGTATTCCCTTTTTTTCTACACTCTCTCCAGCATCACTGTTTGTAGACTTTTCAGTGCTGGCCATTTTGACCGGTGTGAGATGATAACTCATTGTAGTTTTGATTTGCCTTTCTCTGATAATTAGTGGTATTGAGCATATCTTGATGCGCCTATTGATCATCTGTATGTTTTCTTTGAGGAAATGTCTATTGAGATCTTCTTCCCACTTTTCAATTGGTTTTTTGGTTTTTGATACTAAGTTGTATGAGCTGTTTATATATTTTAGAAATCAGGCCTTTGTCAGTAGCATCATTTGCAAATATTTTCTCTCAGTCCATAGGTTGTATTTTCATTTTGTTCATGACTTTCTTTCCCGTACCAAATCCTATAAATTTGATTAGGCTTTATTTGTTTATTTTTGCCTTTATTTCTATTGCCTTTGGAGGGTGAACTAAGAAAATATTTGTACAATTTATGTCAGAGAATGTTTTGCCAAATGTTCTCTTCTAGAAATTTATGATGTCTTGTCTTTTAAGTCTTTAAGCCATTTTGAGTGCATTTTTGTGTATGGAGTGAGGGTGTGTTCTAACTTCATTGATTTGCATACAGCTGTCCAGTTTTCTAATGGGGCATATCTTTACTTCCTTAAAGTTATTAGTACCTTCTCTGAACTTTGATGACTCGCCATGTTACTGCTGTAATTGTGTAATGAGTTGACAAAACAAAGGCTCATGTACTCATCCATGTCAAAATGATGCATGCTTCGTGTGAACTATGGCATTTAATAGGACCTGATATGTAAGATATTTAGCTAAGATTCCTTATTTATTGGAGAGATACAAGGGTAATGGCTTTTTTGGGCGGGTATAGATTTTATATAGGAAGTGATTTTGTGTTTTTTACTTTCCTCTTTTCTTGTACATCTCTCTTTTTGTTAAAGCATCCCATCAAGCTCTCATCTTTTTGTTGTTGTTTAGTTACTAAGTCACGTCTGACCCTTTGTAACACCATGGCCTGTAGCTCACCAGGTTCCTCCATCCATGGAATTTCCCAGGCAATGATGCTGGAATGGGTTGCCATTGCCTTCCCCAGGGTATCTTCCTGACCCAGGGATCGAAACTGGGTCTCCTGCATTGCAAGTGAAGTCTCTACCACTGAGCCACCTTTAATTTCAAACAATTCTGTTCAGTTCCCAAGGGAAACAGCAGAAGTTCAAGTCTCTATGTGGATAATTGTGTATCTGCATATGCATGAGGTTATATCTGTACGTATGTCTGTATCTATTAGTATATGTATATGCTCCTGTGTGTTTGTATACATATGAGTTTGTGTATATGATCAGTGTACATGCATATGGATGTGTATTTGTGTGCATAAGTCTCTGCAAGTCTCTGTATATAGAGATCTCTGGTCTTGTCTCTGTATATAGTGATCTGTGTGTGTCTGCCTGTATGTGTGTATGTGTTTGCATTGGTGTACATGTACATGCTGATATGTGTGCACCTGTTAATCCAGAATGTATTTGTGTGCTTGTGTAGATAACTGTGTGTCTCTTTGTACGTAGATGCATTTGTGTGTGTGTGATTGGTGTGTATAGTTGACTACCTGCATGTGTATCTACTTATGTACCTTTGTGTGTCTATACCCATGCACCATTAACCATAGTTCCTACTTTTTAAATAAATGAAAGTGTTGCTTGCAGAAAAAATGAGCTATTTAGAACCTAATGTTCTGGAAAAATTCATATTAAAAGACATCTGCTTATACCAAATTCTGTTTTGTCTACATTTAGCCACAGGTGTTTAAAAAATGATAAGCACGTAGAAAGTAGACAAACCAAAAATTGTAAGAGTATTCATATTCATCTTAGCTTTCACAGTGAATCAAAGTATAAACAATGGGAAAAAGTCAGTCCAAGATTTTCCTAAGTGATCCTGCGTGGTGTAAATAGGAGTTCATTTCTCATAGAAATGTGCTGACACTAGGCACATTCTGAATGCTTATAGTGTTATGAATCTGCTTATCTGATAGGAATTTGGTTTTTATAGCTTCTTAATATGATATTGATTAAATTATCATTTGGATTAATGACCTTTTAAATTTGGAGAGATTGAACCAGTAGTGTATAAGTAAAGAGTAACAACTGAAAGACCAAAATGTTTAAAATCAGTTTTCTAAGTCGTTTATATCTATCTGCTGCATGTATCATCACATATTACAGTATATATTTATACTAACTTATTGTATACAAATATAAAGACATAAATAGATAGGTATTTAGGTAGTATATAGATATAGGCACATACACATATAACAAATTCATATAAATTACCTCAAAAAGTAGTTTTCTATACTTGACAAATGCCAGATATTATATTAGAAACAGAAGAGCAAAATGAAAAAGCCTGGGCTCTATTCTTAAAGGAAGCCAATTTCAGGTAGGAACAGGGCTAGTCAGAAACTGTGCATGTCCCAGCAAAAGATGAAAATGTGGGGTCCTTTGTTCAAAAAACAAGAACATGTATAATTAAAGATACAAAGATTTCCCTTGTTTTCCATGGTCTCTCCTTTTCAACTTGCCTTAAAAACAACAACAAAAAAAACTTTGCTAGCAAATGCCTAAGTAGAGAAATATTAAAACCTTAAATTATTAGCATTAATTTTCTCATTCATTTTTATATTGTGTAGTGACAGTTTTAAATGCAAATATCAAGGATGTAAGCCTTCTGCAGAAATAGAAAAATTATATACTTTTATCACATGGCTTGTCCCTGAAGGGTGCCTTGAACTTGCTAGAAAAGACAGATGCAAACTAAGTCCCAGAAGCCTGGAAACAAAAAAAGAATGGTCCCCATGGACCAAAGGAAGAGCTCCATTCTGGAGGAGGAGGGTACTCTGGAGCCAGAGAGTATTGTCACAGGTAGGTTCAATGACAAGTCCCCTCCTGCCAGCTGAGATTCCTTCCAAGTGTCCTAGCCAGGGATGGGGTTGGGTAATTGAGGTAAGCATTTCCCCTTCCTCATGAGCCCATCACCCCAACCATGACCGATGGATGGACTCTCCAGGGATCTTTAAATCTGTGCACCTGAGATGCTAGGTACCTGGATATAGCTAACAGAGGCTCACTCTCATCAAGAAGCAGCCTTTTGTTTTTCTGGCCACTCATCACCCAGATACTCTGCGGTTCCCTCAGCTCAGCATGGGACAGCTACCTGCCTGTCCCTTCCCAACAGGCTACAAGATATGTGCCCCCCAAGCTTTTCCACACTTGCAGAGAGCTGAAGGAGATAGTAGGGGTAGGGAAGAGTTAGAGGAGGCTGCACTGGACTGGGGGCCCAGAGCTTGAGGGAATGGACAGCTGAGAACCTGTTCCTGGGAGGCAATAGGAGACAAGACCACCTATAAACTGAGGCTCCAAGCCCCAAGCACAAGCTCCATGAACCCATTTTAGAAAGAACAAAGTCAAAGAAAAATTTTTTAAATATTTGAAAATGGCAACTGCAGAATGTTATTTCCCAAGCATAACCCCTTCTGGAAGTGGCAAGAAGTGACTGGTCACACACCCATGAGCCCAGTCCTGAGCTGGAAAGACAGAACCGTAGTTGAATGGAGTAACAGAAATGGGTGTTTCATACAGGGTTGACACAAAGGAGGGTATTATTGAATCTGGTGGAAAGAAGGGATGGTTATTATAGGAGTGACAATCCAAGATAAGTTTTAAATCTAAATCTGAATTCTCTGAGCCAATAAAGGATGGAAAATGGTATTACAGGAACAGGAAATGTCACATGCAATGTCTTGGAAACGTGGAAGGTCACATACTAAAAATCTTGCAAATGATGGTATCGTATGTGTGCATGCTCACATGATTGTTTCCAGGGGGCTGTGGGAGGCATTTGTGAACCAAGGTCCCTAAAAGATTTCCTTTAGGAACTGTGCTTCCACGGTTTCTAAAAAAAGATGCAGAAGTTGTGAGCAGTTAGGGTTTGGGTTGCATCGTGATAGAGCTTGTGTTCCTCCATAAGGAACGTGGGCTCTGTACATACTTGAAATGAATTAAGCCTTATGCATACTCAAGCTCTAAAGTGAGATCTTCAATTTCCAAACAGCCAAAGATAACAGGATAAATTATACTCTACCGTCTCAAAATGTCAGAAATTCTTCATTGATATGCAGCAGCTTAGAGCTTTCAAAGGTCTTAAGTTATACTGAAGGAAAAAGAGCACACATGTGATATCAGATTATTTCCTATTTAAGATTTCTCTAACTTTCCTCCATTAGGATATGCCATTCACGTTACTGGATGACTGTAGCTAAATTGAATTTGGTGATAAGTGTTTAGGCTACTATCACTTTAAGGTATATACCTGGATGACACTCCAGAGAGAATTTTCTTGCTAAGCATGAAAATCACTTTTTGAAATATCCCCATTTCATGTTGTTTGATTTTTTTTAAGGAAAAAAATATATAGACTTACAGAGTCTAAGCAAGATAATTAAACACGCTTGTTTTCCTTTCCTCCACATTGCTTGGAATGTTAAATCTGCAATAGAGATTAAAAACATAGTCCTAAATATTTGCATGGCATGTTCTTTGTCTTAACTCATGACAAAAGAAGGATCCTTCAACAATTACCATGAAATCTACTTCCCAAATGACAAAACTCTTCAGGGATGCCTAGGATTCCCAGGGGCCTCTGGTAAAGAACTTGGCTGCCAATGTGAAAGATACGCAGTAGACACAGGTTCGATCCTTGGATTGGAAAGATCCCCTGGAAGAGGAAATGGCACCCTACTCCAGTATTCTTGCTCAGAAAATTCAGTGGACGGAGGAGCCTGGTGGGATACAGTCCATAGGGATGTACAGTGTCAGACATGACTGAGTACGCATGTAACTCTTCATCTCGTCACTTGATAACAGGCCTTGCTTTCTGATATTCTCAGAGTGCATGTGTTCTTCCTGACTTACCATCCCTGAAATCCTGTGGTAACTTTCCAGTTATGGTGAATGTGTTTAATTATGTGTGTATGTTGAAATATGCCTAATGCAGTATCTCCTTCTAGGATGATTGCTCACAATGAACAGAGGCATCATTTTCTTATTCCCACTGGGATATATAGACTGCTAGCATCAACTGTGGCTTATAGGCACCTCAATATTTGTTATATTAAATTGAAATCGGTTAAGTGAATTTGTCATGATAATTAACTCTGACTTTGAAATCATAAAGTGGAGGAATAGTCATGAATTTCTATTGTCAAAACCTCCATTTAATATGCTTTTTCTTAAAAATTATAAGGTATCTTAGGTAACAGATTTACAGTCTCTGAGTTATAGACCCTTTATCAGGGATAGAAAGGGTGCAAATAGGGTTTGTAGAGACGGATGCAGAATTATAAAAGGAATCCAATAGTCAACGAACATGTTAACATTTCTCAATCAGTCAGTGCTAGATTTGAATTAATATTTTGTGGGTCTTCGTGGGATTGGAACTTCTTGGAAAGGTCCTCTTATTTCCAGCAGAATGGACACTACAGTCTGTTAGATACCAAACTATAGTTGATAAGTGTACACAGATGTGTGTGTTTGGGCAGGATGACAGTCAGTTGAGCTGTGGAATGCATTCTTTTGTCTTAGATGAGAGAGTGTGCTACTGTGAACTGTATAATTTGGCTATTATAGCCACCATCCATATTTTTCACTTTACTAACTAACAGCATTTTTAATAGACTGTTTCACTGAGGACATATTGAGTTGTCCCCAGACGTTCATGAGGGATTGGTTTCAGGACTCCCCTGTGGATACCAAGATTCACAAATGTTCAAGTCCCTTGTATCAAATGGTATAGTACAGTGAAAACAGTCAGTCCTCTCCATCCGGCTCATGGATATGGAGAGCCAATTGTATAAGCACATGCAAGGTGATGAACATATATTAACTTTCATCTTCTAAACAACTCTGCCAGGTAAATCTGTTTTATAAATCAATTTGAGTCTACTTGGGGATTTAAGAGACTGTCTCAAACTTGATAGCCAGAATTCAGGATTCAAATCCAAGTTATGTGACTATGAAGCTGTTGCAGGAAGGGGGACCCCTTCCAGGGCCCAAAACTGGGCTCTTGTCTAACACTCGGAAATGAATTGTTCGAGGGGACACATGGGCTGACAAAGCAAGAGATTTTATTGGGAAAAGGCACCCGGGTGGAGAGCTGTAGGGTAAGGGAACCCTCGCAGTCTCAGGTTTTATGATGATAGGATTAGTTTCCGGGTGGTCTTTGGCCAATCATACTAATTCAGGGTCTTTCCTGGTGGCACACATCGCTCAGCCAAGATGGATGCTGGCAAGAGGGATTCTGGGAAGTGGACGGACACACAGTGTCTCCTTTCGACCATTCCCGAGCTCTTCCAGTTGGTGGTGGCTTATTAGTTCCATGTGCCTTACCAGGATCTCCTGTCATAAAACAACTCATGCAAATGGTTACTATGGTGCCTGGCCAGGGTGCACAGTTTCAATCAGTATGCTTCCCCTAACAAAGCCATTACTTTTTTCTCCATATATGTTTCTCAAAATGTAATCCATGGATCAGCTGTAGCAAACTCACCTGTGGATGTAGATTCCTAGCTAGGAAGGCGTTTGCTCATACTCAAGGAGTGTCATTCATGGAATACCTCTGCCTGGGCCCCGTGGCCAAAGCAATAGCAACTCTGAGATGGGGCCCAGAAATCTGCATTTGAACAGTTAGTTTGAGAACCTTTACACCACAACATACTATTATGGAAGAAAGATTGCAATTGGTGGAATTTTAATTTACATATAAAATCAAGATCGGAAGAAGTAAGAAATGCCAAAACAGGAATTGATAGTTCCAATAGCAAGAAGTCACTCCTCACATCTACTGTAAATTACTTTTGAGTCTGTATTGGTGAATATCTACCAGCTGTGAACATTCCCAAGGACTTTGGGCTGATAGATTTGGGCACATTTTATCACTGGGCAGCACTTGCTGTGGCTACGAATTGGACACTGGGGCCACTGCGCATATAATAAATTACACATGTGGTATCAAAGTTCTATTTCCAGACTTTTAAGCTGATTGGGATTTTCTTAGTCTTTGTTTATTTTGAGAAGCCGTTTAATCTCTTTTTTTATATTCTAAGAAAATGTCAATTTTAGCTTCAGTCCAAATACTATATAATCACAGCACTCTGATGTAAACTCCAGAGCTGAACTTGAGCAAACTTAACACATTCTATTTTGTAACGTAATAAGCAAGTTTAATCCGACTGCACTAGGAAACGACCAAGAGGGTAAGGGCAATTTAAAGCCTAATGATCATATTTGCTGCTGCTGATGGAGATGATGATACTCATTCCCTAAAATGATTCTAGCCAAGGAAAGCAAAACGATTGATTCTGAGCTTCTAAATTAAAAAAGGAAAGAAGAAAAAGAAAAAAAAATCAGAAAAAATAAATTATTTCCTTCTGAAAATACTATGCAGCATTTCCCTAAAGGCAAAAGATTAATTTTCCATGAATGCACTTCCGTCTTCCCTGGCCTAGGTCACAATCAAGAAGGAGAAAGTTCACAGCTCACCACCTGTATCACTTCTCCTCTGTGTATTCAATAAATATTCCTTAGTTTTCCTTTTTTTCACTGCTGGCTTGCTGCAGGAGGCAGCATAGGCTTAGGGGTTAACAACATGTGTATTACAGACAGACTGGTATGAATCAGGACTCTGCTTTTCATACTGTGTAAATAAACCTGACCTTGTCACTCAAGGCTTTTATTCCATTACCCAAAGAGAGAGATGATAAGAGTGCCTACCTTGGAGGGATTGTTTTTAATATTAAACAATATATGCAAAATGGTTAGCCTGGAGGTTGCCACACATTAAGTTCTCATCAATGTTGATTATTATTATTAATAAAACATAGCTTTTAGAACAAAGGGCTGGTGAAGGCATTTTTGAGGATGACTGATGTAGAGCTCTAGCTTGGAGGGAGTTGGTCAGTGGGCTGGGAGAATAGAGCAGAAGGGTTGATAGTGTCATAGCTTAACAAATGGAGTTCACTTGGGAGTATTGCCAATGTAGTTTCATCAAAGAAGAAGAAAAAAAAAAGCCAATTAATTGACTGCCAGAAGCAGGCACTGTGTTCTGTCCCACATGTCTTAATTCATACGTCTAGATCATAGAATCAAACTTTGAGAATTAACCAGTAAACAATAGCCAGAAAAAAATAGAATGAAGAATTCCGTTTTGTGGGAGGTCGATGGTTAATGGTAGAAATAGAGTCCCTGACCTGAACTTGCTGTAAAACCCTGAGCAAATCATTTCACTTCCATGGACCTCTAC
>SJYC01147409.1:0-17580 GCA_006408675.1 Madoqua kirkii
TATTTATACTAACTTATTGTATACAAATATAAAGACATAAATAGATAGGTATTTAGGTAGTATATAGATATAGGCACATACACATATAACAAATTCATATAAATTACCTCAAAAAGTAGTTTTCTATACTTGACAAATGCCA
This sequence comes from Madoqua kirkii, assembly GCA_006408675.1. Lineage (NCBI taxonomy): Eukaryota > Metazoa > Chordata > Mammalia > Artiodactyla > Bovidae > Madoqua > Madoqua kirkii. Next base: position 143 of record SJYC01147409.1, read on the forward strand.
GATATTATATTAGAAACAGAAGAGCAAAATGAAAAAGCCTGGGCTCTATTCTTAAAGGAAGCCAATTTCAGGTAGGAACAGGGCTAGTCAGAAACTGTGCATGTCCCAGCAAAAGATGAAAATGTGGGGTCCTTTGTTCAAAAAACAAGAACATGTATAATTAAAGATACAAAGATTTCCCTTGTTTTCCATGGTCTCTCCTTTTCAACTTGCCTTAAAAACAACAACAAAAAAAACTTTGCTAGCAAATGCCTAAGTAGAGAAATATTAAAACCTTAAATTATTAGCATTAATTTTCTCATTCATTTTTATATTGTGTAGTGACAGTTTTAAATGCAAATATCAAGGATGTAAGCCTTCTGCAGAAATAGAAAAATTATATACTTTTATCACATGGCTTGTCCCTGAAGGGTGCCTTGAACTTGCTAGAAAAGACAGATGCAAACTAAGTCCCAGAAGCCTGGAAACAAAAAAAGAATGGTCCCCATGGACCAAAGGAAGAGCTCCATTCTGGAGGAGGAGGGTACTCTGGAGCCAGAGAGTATTGTCACAGGTAGGTTCAATGACAGGTCCCCTCCTGCCAGCTGCAGATTCCTTCCAAGTGTCCTAGCCAGGGATGGGGTTGGGTAATTGAGGTAAGCATTTCCCCTTCCTCATGAGCCCATCACCCCAACCATGACTGATGGATGGACTCTCCAGGGATCTTTAAACCTGTGCACCTGAGATGCTAGGTACCTGGATATAGCTAACAGAGGCTCACTCTCATCAAGAAGCAGCCTTTTGTTTTTCTGGCCACTCATCACCCAGATACTCTGCGGTTCCCTCAGCTCAGCATGGGACAGCTACCTGCCTGTCCCTTCCCAACAGGCTACAAGATATGTGCCCCCCAAGCTTTTCCACACTTGCAGAGAGCTGAAGGAGATAGTAGGGGTAGGGAAGAGTTAGAGGAGGCTGCACTGGACTGGGGGCCCAGAGCTTGAGGGAATGGACAGCTGAGAACCTGTTCCTGGGAGGCAATAGGAGACAAGACCACCTATAAACTGAGGCTCCAAGCCCCAAGCACAAGCTCCATGAACCCATTTTAGAAAGAACAAAGTCAAAGAAAAAATTTTTAAATATTTGAAAATGGCAACTGCAGAATGTTATTTCCCAAGCATAACCCCTTCTGGAAGTGGCAAGAAGTGACTGGTCACACACCCATGAGCCCAGTCCTGAGCTGGAAAGACAGAACCGTAGTTGAATGGAGTAACAGAAATGGGTGTTTCATACAGGGTTGACACAAAGGAGGGTATTATTGAATCTGGTGGAAAGAAGGGATGGTTATTATAGGAGTGACAATCCAAGATAAGTTTTAAATCTAAATCTGAATTCTCTGAGCCAATAAAGGATGGAAAATGGTATTACAGGAACAGGAAATGTCACATGCAATGTCTTGGAAACGTGGAAGGTCACATACTAAAAATCTTGCAAATGATGGTATCGTATGTGTGCATGCTCACATGATTGTTTCCAGGGGGCTGTGGGAGGCATTTGTGAACCAAGGTCCCTAAAAGATTTCCTTTAGGAACTGTGCTTCCACGGTTTCTAAAAAAAGATGCAGAAGTTGTGAGCAGTTAGGGTTTGGGTTGCATCGTGATAGAGCTTGTGTTCCTCCATAAGGAACGTGGGCTCTGTACATACTTGAAATGAATTAAGCCTTATGCATACTCAAGCTCTAAAGTGAGATCTTCAATTTCCAAACAGCCAAAGATAACAGGATAAATTATACTCTACCGTCTCAAAATGTCAGAAATTCTTCATTGATATGCAGCAGCTTAGAGCTTTCAAAGGTCTTAAGTTATACTGAAGGAAAAAGAGCACACATGTGATATCAGATTATTTCCTATTTAAGATTTCTCTAACTTTCCTCCATTAGGATATGCCATTCACGTTACTGGATGACTGTAGCTAAATTGAATTTGGTGATAAGTGTTTAGGCTACTATCACTTTAAGGTATATACCTGGATGACACTCCAGAGAGAATTTTCTTGCTAAGCATGAAAATCACTTTTTGAAATATCCCCATTTCATGTTGTTTGATTGTTTTTAAGAAAAAGAATATATAGACTTATAGAGTCTAAGCAAGATAATTAAACATGCTTGTTTTCCTTTCCTCCACATTGCTTATAAATTTGGAATGTTAAATCTGCAATAGAGATTAAAAACACAGTCCTAAATATTTGCATGGCATGTTCTTTGTCTTAACTCATGACAAAAGAAGGATCCTTCAACAATTACCATGAAATCTACTTCCCAAATGACAAAACTCTTCAGGGATGCCTAGGATTCCCAGGGGCCTCTGGTAAAGAACTTGGCTGCCAGTGTGGAAGATACGCAGTAGATACAGGTTCGATCCTTGGGTTGGAAAGATCCCCTGGAAGAGGAAATGGCACCCTACTCCAGTATTCTTGCTCAGAAAATTCAGTGGACGGAGGAGCCTGGTGGGATACAGTCCATAGGGATGTACAGTGACAGACATGACTGAGTACGCATGTAACTCTTCATCTCGTCACTTGATAACAGGCCTTGCTTTCTGATATTCTCAGAGTGCATGTGTTCTTCCTGACTTACCATCCCTGAAATCCTGTGGTAATTTTCCAGTTATGGTGAATGTGTTTAATTATGTGTGTATGTTGAAATATGCCTAATGCAGTATCTCCTTCTAGGATGATTGCTCACAATGAACAGAGGCAACGTTTTCTTATTCCCGCTGGGATATATAGACTGCTAGCATCAACTGTGGCTTATAGGCACCTCAATATTTGTTATATTAAATTGAAATCGGTTAAGTGAATTAGTCATGATAATTAACTCTGACTTTGAAATCATAAAGTGGAGGAATAGTCATGAATTTCTATTGTCAAAACCTCCATTTAATATGCTTTTTCTTAAAAATTATAAGGTATCTTAGGTAACAGATTTACAGTCTCTGAGTTATAGACCCTTTATCAGGGATAGAAAGGGTGCAAATAGGATTTGTAGAGACGGATGTAGAATTATAAAAGGAATCCAATAGTCAACGAACATGTTAACATTTCTCAATCAGTCAGTGCTAGACTTGAATTAATATTTTGTGGGTCTTCATGGAATTGGAACTTCTTGGAAAGGTCCTCTTATTTCCAGCAGAATGGACACTATGGTCTGTTAGATACCAAACCATAGTTGATAAGTGTACACAGATGTGTGTGTTTGGGCAGGATGACAGTCAGTTGAGCTGTGGAATGCATTCTTTTGTCTTAGATGAGAGAGTGTGCTACTGTGAACTGTATAATTTGGCTATTATAGCCACCATCCATATTTTTCACTTTACTAACTAACAGCATTTTTAATAGACTGTTTCACTGAGGACATATTGAGTTGTCCCCAGACGTTCATGAGGGATTGGTTTCAGGACTCCCCTGTGGATACCAAGATTCACAAATGTTCCAGTCCCTTGTATCAAATGGTATAGCACAGTGAAAACAGTCAGTCCTCTCCATCCGGCTCATGGATATGGAGAGCCAATTGTATAAGCACAATGCAAGGTGATGAACATATATTAACTTTCATCTTCTAAACAACTCTGCCAGGTAAATCTGTTTTATAAATCAGTTTGAGTCTACTTGGGGATTTAAGAGACTGTCTCAACCTTGGTAGCCAGAATTCAGGATTCAAATCCAAGTTATGTGACTATGAAGCTGTTGCAGGAAGGGGGACCCCTTCCAGGGCCCAAAACTGGGCTCTTGTCTAACACTCGGAAATGAATTGTTCGAGGGGACACATGGGCTGACAAAGCAAGAGATTTTATTGGGAAAAGGCACCCGGGTGGAGAGCTGTAGGGTAAGGGAACCCTCGCAGTCTCAGGTTTTATGATGATGGGATTAGTTTCCGGGTGGTCTTTGGCCAATCATACTAATTCAAGGTCTTTCCTGGTGGCACACATCGCTCAGCCAAGATGGATGCTGGCAAGAGGGATTCTGGGAAGTGGACGGACACACAGTGTCTCCTTTCGACCATTCCCGAGCTCTTCCAGTTGGTGGTGGCTTATTAGTTCCATGTGCCTTACCAGGATCTCCTGTCATAAAACAACTCATGCAAATGGTTACTATGGTGCCTGGCCAGGGTGCACAGTTTCAATCAGTGTGCTTCCCCTAACAAAGCCATTACTTTTTTCTCCATATATGTTTCTCAAAATGTAATCCATGGATCAGCTGTAGCAAACTCACCTGTGGATGTAGATTCCTAGCTAGGAAGGCGTTTGCTCATACTCAAGGAGTGTCATTCATGGAATACCTCTGCCTGGGCCCTGTGGCCAAAGCAATAGCAACTCTGAGATGGGGCCCAGAAATCTGCATTTGAACAGTTAGTTTGAGAACCTTTACACCACAACATACTATTATGGAAGAAAGATTGCAATTGGTGGAATTTTAATTTACATATAAAATCAAGATCGGAAGAAGTAAGAAATGCCAAAACAGGAATTGATAGTTCCAATAGCAAGAAGTCACTCCTCACATCTACTGTAAATTACTTTTGAGTCTGTATTGGTGAATATCTACCAGCTGTGAACATTCCCAAGGACTTTGGGCTGATAGATTTGGGCACATTTTATCACTGGGCAGCACTTGCTGTGGCTACGAATTGGACACTGGGGCCACTGCGCATATAATAAATTACACATGTGGTATCAAAGTTCTATTTCCAGACTTTTAAGCTGATTGGGATTTTCTTAGTCTTTGTTTATTTTGAGAAGCCGTTTAATCTCTTTTTTTATATTCTAAGAAAATGTCAATTTTAGCTTCAGTCCAAATACTATATAATCACAGCACTCTGATGTAAACTCCAGAGCTGAACTTGAGCAAACTTAACACATTCTATTTTGTAACGTAATAAGCAAGTTTAATCCGACTGCACTAGGAAACGACCAAGAGGGTAAGGGCAATTTAAAGCCTAATGATCATATTTGCTGCTGCTGATGGAGATGATGATACTCATTCCCTAAAATGATTCTAGCCAAGGAAAGCAAAACGATTGATTCTGAGCTTCTAAATTAAAAAAGGAAAGAAGAAAAAGAAAAAAAATCAGAAAAAATAAATTATTTCCTTCTGAAAATACTATGCAGCATTTCCCTAAAGGCAAAAGATTAATTTTCCATGAATGCACTTCCGTCTTCCCTGGCCTAGGTCACAATCAAGAAGGAGAAAGTTCACAGCTCACCACCTGTATCACTTCTCCTCTGTGTATTCAATAAATATTCCTTAGTTTTCCTTTTTTTCACTGCTGGCTTGCTGCAGGAGGCAGCATAGGCTTAGGGGTTAACAACATGTGTATTACAGACAGACTGGTATGAATCAGGACTCTGCTTTTCATACTGTGTAAATAAACCTGACCTTGTCACTCAAGGCTTTTATTCCATTACCCAAAGAGAGAGATGATAAGAGTGCCTACCTTGGAGGGATTGTTTTTAATATTAAACAATATATGCAAAATGGTTAGCCTGGAGGTTGCCACACATTAAGTTCTCATCAATGTTGATTATTATTATTAATAAAACATAGCTTTTAGAACAAAGGGCTGGTGAAGGCATTTTTGAGGATGACTGATGTAGAGCTCTAACTTGGAGGGAGTTGGTCAGTGGGCTGGGAGAATAGAGCAGAAGGGTTGATAGTGTCATAGCTTAACAAATGGAGTTCACTTGGGAGTATTGCCAATGTAGTTTCATCAAAGAAGAAGAAAAAAAAAAGCCAATTAATTGACTGCCAGAAGCAGGCACTGTGTTCTGTCCCACATGTCTTAATTCATACGTCTAGATCATAGAATCAAACTTTGAGAATTAACCAGTAAACAATAGCCAGAAAAAAATAGAATGAAGAATTCCGTTTTGTGGGAGGTCGATGGTTAATGGTAGAAATAGAGTCCCTGACCTGAACTTGCTGTAAAACCCTGAGCAAATCATTTCACTTCCATGGACCTCTACTTTTGCATCTGTAAAATGTGGACAAGACTGCTTGTTATTGTCCAATGGGATGAGTGTATAATCCTGAGACAATGAGCAGGCTATTTGTATGATAGAATTTATAGTGCAATTTACCAAGCATTACCATCATTTAGCCTTTTCTATTTCTTTTTCTTCAAATTTTATTTCTTATAAAACAAGTATTTTCACCTGCTGCCTGGTTTATAGAGTTGTCACAACTCATCCATGCCAATATGCATACTTATTTTTTGTATATATTTTAACCTACTAATTTTACTTTGCAGAGAATCCCTCTTCTCCCTCTGTTAGATGAGCTTTTGTTGTCCATTCTGTCCACATCAGAATGCCCTCGCTTCTCTGAAGACTTACCCATTCTATCCAATTACTTCTCCCATGTGTGACCATTCCTCTTATGTGGTCATGTAGCAATTTCCATGTACTTTTTAGTGCTCACATCATACAATCTTACCATTGTCTGCATGCCAGACTATATCTCCAGACAGAAAGCTTCCTGAAGGAACGACATACATTTTTATATTCAAAGCACTTGGCATGGCATCTGGTAAAGAGATGGTACTCAATTGATGTTCAGTCACTAAGTCGTGTCTGACTCCGCAACCCCGTGAACTGCAGCATGCCACCTTCCAGAGTTTGCTCTAACTCAGGTCCACTGAGTTGGCAATGACATCCAACCATCTCATCTTTTGTCATCCCTTTCTCCTCCTGCCTTCAATCTTTCCCAGCAACAAGGTTTTTTTCAGTGAGTCAGCTCTTTGCATTATCAGGTGGCTAAAGCATTGGAGCTAATCCTAACCCTAACTCAGCGCATGCTTGTTAAATGTAATACTATTAGCTCACTAATATCAGTACTATAAATATGAAAGAAAGAAAGTGGAGTCGCTCAGTCGTGTCCGACTCTGCAACCCCATGGATTGTAGCCTACCAGGCTCCTCTGTCTATGGGATTTTCCAGGCAATAGTACTAGAGTGGGTTGCCATTTCCTTCTGCAGGGGATCTTCCCAACCCAGGCACTGAACCCAGGTCTCCCGCATTGCAGACAGTCGCTTTACTGTCTGAGCCATGATACTCCTATTTCAGTGTTGGACACATTACCATTAGGGAGAAAGTCAGACATCAAAAAAGAAATTTTACATTATGCTTCATGTAAAACATGGAAAAAACCAACAACACAAAAACAAAAGCATAGCTATTATATACCAGATGCAGTTTAAATGTAATGTAATATGTAATCTTTCATGGCATATATTATATAAATTACATCCTTTCTTTAAAATGTATTCTAGATCCTTCTGGCTCTGAGTTAAAAAGGGTCTTGTAGCTTCTTCTTGCATTCTTTGCCTCCCTCTAGCCCTCTCTCCAAATATACCTACAGTCATCTACTAAATTCTTACACTTCCTGATCTAGATCCTCCCTTTTTCTCAGCAGCTGTTCATTTTGCCATTAACTACAGTAGTTCCAGTAGCACTCTGGTCTGGTTAGTCTCTCATTACATCTGTTAGGGGACACACACTGGCTGAAACTGCCCACCCTGGCCAGGCACCGTAGCGACCATTTGTGTGAGTTATTTTATGACAGGAGAGTCCTGATAAGGAAGACAGAACTAATGAGCCACCACCAACAGGAAGAGTTCAAGAAAGGTCAAAGAGAGACACCGTGTGTCTGACCGCCTCCCAGGATCCTTATTGACATCCATCTTGGCTGAGCAATGCATGTGCCACCAGAAGGACCCCGAGTCAGAATGATTGGCCAAAGACAACCTAGAAATTAATCCCATCACCATAAAACCCAAGACTGGGAGCCATAGGCGGAGCAATTCTCCTGGGTACCCTTACCCTGCTGCTCTCTGCCCAGGTGCCCTGTCCAATAAAGTCTCTTGCTTTGTTAGCTCCTGAATCCTCAGACAATTCTTATCCAAATATTAGACAAGAGCCACTCCTGTGGCCCTGAAGGGGGTCCCTCTTCCTACAACACATCCACTTTACAATTAACCTGCATTATACCAAGAATTGAGGACTTTCCATACTGTGGGCATGCTGGCACCAAGTGGAGGTGGAGTCCATTGTTTCAACAGACTCCTGATAATGTTGATTAGTGCTGGGGAGCTGAACATATGTTTAAAACCCTTGGCCAGTCCTGATCCCATCTCTGTAGCTAAGTGGACATGAAATCAATATGCACTCATGGAAAGCTGACCCCCTGTGATATACATTCTAAATAATGCAGCATATCTAACAGTCAGATGGTGCATAATTCCCTCCATCTGAAACAAAATTGATTTTTGTCTTTTAATTATTATCCTTACTCTGCAGTGGGATTTATTTTCATTTAAAGTTTCAAACATTTCAGCTGTGCACCATAAATAAACACTAAAATATTCCATAGTAGTCTCAAGATTGTCTACTCTCAGCAGCCAAGAAGTGCCACCAAGAATGCTAAAGGCAAAGAAGTAATAAACCATCAAAAGCTCCATTGCAAATACTCTCAAAAAAAAAAAAAAATCCCTGTCCTTCCATGGCTCAGTGGGACACAGTACTGCTTGCACTTTCAGGCTATGATCCATAAAGTTGCCTTTGGCCTTATCTGACCCCCTTTCTCCATGTCAGAAGGGATTGAAGAAACATTCACAAGATCGAACCAAACACTGAGTGGCCGGCCAACCCAGTGTCTGCTACAAAAAGAAAAATGGGGCCGTGTGGGGGGAGTTAACAGCAGTGTAAATAAGGGCTTCTTATTTGTATGCATATGAATCTCCTGGAGATTAACACTGTTGTTTCAGAGATCTGGGGTGAAACCTGAGACTCTGCATTTCTAACAAGTTCCTTGGTGCTGATGCTGCTGCTGGTCTGAGGACCACATTTTGAGTGGTGTGCTAATAGAATTCTACAGATGCCCTTCTCCATCTGGGATTCTCCAATCCTGGTTATTCAATCAAACACCAATCTAGGTACAGCTGAAAGTCTGCAGCTGTAATTAAAACCTGAAGTCAGTTAACCTTGGGACATAGAGTTTATCCAGTTGAGCCAAATCTAAACTCATGAGACTTAAAAGGCAGACTTGAGAGGCAGAAGAAGAGACAAAGGAATCTGAAGTCTAACGGGTTTGATATGTTCTTTGAATGTGGATGGGACAAAAAGAGATGAGGGTGGCCCCCAGCCAACAGCCAGACAGGAAATGGAATTCTCCAGCTCCACTTTCACCTTCTTCAAAGGACTGGATTCCTACAATCTGATTGACCTTGAAGTTCATATTCAGAGCCTCCATAACGCAGCCCTGATTTCTGCCTCAGAAGACTCAGCTCAGCCAGGCTGTATCTAGACTCCTGACCCACAGGAGTTGCGAAAAAATAAATAGATATTGTTTCAAGCTTCTAAATTGGTGGCAATTTATTATGCAACAACAGGAAGTAATAACTTCCTGGAAGGAAGGTAAAGGATCTAATTCAGTACAACCAACCAATTTCTTGCCATTCATATGTAGGTTAGAAAGATGTATTGATCTTTGTTCCTCAAAACCTAATGGTAGTAATTTTGGTGAAGAAAACAAAAAGTTTTAGATCAGCAATATGCTTACGGTAGTCTCATCATAAGTCTTTCTCTTATTACTGTCTTGACTTGACTTTGAAGAAACCTTTAAACCTCTCTGGCTGTAGTATCTTCAGCTTAGAAAAGATGCATAGTACCTATTCTAACCAACTGCTAGAGATAGGTTAAGAAGAACATGCAAACTAAGTGAAAAAGTCTTGTAAGCTATGAAAATGCTAGACATATATACAGAATCAGGTACAGCACACATTTAAATTATGCCTCATTGAACTTTCCTCTGGTCATAAAAAAGTTCTTGGGCTGTTAAAATAATGTAACTTATTGTTCAAAAGTCTCATCATTCCAAGTGAGAGTAGATGAAAGTGAACATAAACGCTTGGAAAATACCTTGTTGTCATCCACTCTTTGTACTGGAGATAGCAATTTAAAGGCAGAGTCTCAGAGACAAATGTATATCATGTCTTATTTCAGAGCTGTAAAGTAAAAGCTGCATTTTATGGAGTTAATTGGAGACACTAGTCCATTCCTACTTACTTTCTCCTTCGCTGTTATATGCACTTAGGTAGACTGTAAATTATTCAGGTATTATTTGCAAACAAGATTGTTCTCAGATGAACAGAAGGGAATTAATGAGAGAGAGGATATCCATGAGTTATGAGTGAGGAAAGAACAGTGAAGAATGAGCTTAGGGTTAACAGAAGAGTTATCTAATATTTAATATCTTCCTCCTGCACGGTGCCAAATTGTTACTTTATGGCAACCTTTCCTCTGCTTTTAATGTGTGTTAACTTTCTGCGGTGAGCAGATGTGGCCACACACATTCTGTTTGGCAGAAGGCAGATGCCAGCTCCCGAAATGGCTCCTGGTTCCAAGGGCAACATCTGGATCCCTGGCTTGGCTGTGTTCCTGTCTGTGCTTGTGGCTATGCAATGCCCCCTGGAGATGTTTTATGATGAGTCTGCGACAGAGTTGGCATGAGTGTCCTGTCTCCCTGGCAACCATTTTCCCTTTGATTCTTATACATCTGCTCAGTAATATACAGTATTCGGGAAACCGCTCCCCACCTCATTTCCAATCACAAAGCGGATGACAGGGGACTTTTGTTGAATCGCGTATCATTTTTTCTGGTGTTGAAAGCTGTTGTTTTCCAGTTCACTTCTGACTGCATCCAATTGCACACTGAGCCCTCTGCAAAGCCAATAGGTTTAAGACCAAGTGTTAGACTCCAGTGAAAACTCGCTAGGACATCTTGAACCTGTGAAGGTTTTTCAGAAGCCAGGAAGGAGCCAGGAGTTTGGGGTAGCTTTCCCAGCCTTCTTTCTTGGATAGGAGGGACCTGGTTGGATGAACCTGTATTCTTCATTTTTAATCTCTCTCTCTGTCTCTTTCTCTCTCTTTTTTTAAACTGCCAGGTCCTTAAGGTAGTAAGAACCCAAACTTCCTTACCAACAAGAGCATTAAACTGTCCTTTTATTAACTCTCTCCCAAAAAAAGGCTGTTATAGACCAGTGGTTTCCCTCAGGCTGCTCTATTGTCTAAGAGGAACAGGGACAAGATTTAGGCATTGGGCAAAGCTGAAGTAGTTACTAACTGCTCCCCACTTGAAACTTGAGAAGGGATTGGACTGCAAAAGTTAAACTGGTCTTCTCAGACTATCCTTTCCATAAAAAATGATTTTAAATTATGTGCAGAAGAAAGAGAGTTAAAATTTCACAAGACTCTACTCTGGCTAGGAATTTGCTAGAAGTGATTAAAATAATTACAGCTGTCCTTTAGGATAGGAGGATGTATTCTCATTTCATAAATGAGAAGGTTGAAGCTCTGAGAAATATAACAATTTGAGAATGAAGCTGGGAAAACAGGATCTAGCCCTTTAATTCCAAACATTTGTGTAATGGGAACAGTATAAACTATACAAAGCAAGGATGATTAACCTAACTGGATCATGGAGGGAGTAACCAAGGATGATGCTGCAGTTGCTGCTAAGTCCCTTCAGTCCTGTCTGACTGTGAGACCTCATAGATGGCAGCCCACCAGGCTCTGCCATCCCTGGGATTCTCCAAGCAAGAACAATGGAGTGGGTTGCCATTTCCTTCTCCAATGCATGAAAGTGAAAAGTGAAAGTGAAGTAGCTCAGTCGTGGTGTCCTACTCTTAGTGACCCCATGGACTGCAGCCTATCAGGCTCCTCTGTCCATAGGATTTTCCAGGCAAGAGTACTGGAGTGGGGTGCCATTGCCTTCTCGTAACCAAGAATGATAGCCTTCAAGAATTTGCTTAACATCACTGCTCTTGAGGAAGAGTTGGAATTATTAGGGTGAAATTAAAGATGCTTCCAAACAAGAGGAATGTTTTAAGTTTGGGCTCAGAAGCCAGAATAAGAAGACTTATTATGCACAGGAGCTGCTAAAAACTTTTTACTCACATATACTAATTCCTAGAAGGACTTTTCAGGTACAATATCCCATTGCAAATCTCTGAAATTATCACCCTAACATTTCCCCACTCCTTCCCTCCCACAAAAAAAATAAAAGTAACAATTGTTTGGTTATGCAGGTTATTAAGGGAGCATAATTAGGTAAAAAGACAGTTCATTTAGGACTTATGTCAGTCTGAGAGTCAGGCTACTACCCATGTGAATCCATGGGACTTTGCTTTATCAGCACAGTATGCTCTTTCTATCAACCTTCTACCAAACCACAGCTTTAGGGTGTCAAAGGACACTTGCATGATAAGTCTCTGCACAGGACCTAGTAAAATGAACTGGTGTTTTCCTACCTTTTAAACACAGCATTTTTTTTTTTCCTTCTTGGATATTGTCACCATCCTGTCCTACTTTCTTTCCTGTTATACAAATTATGGAAATGATAGCTACATGAACTTTTTCAGGGAATTGCCTGGTAGTCCAGTGAGACTTTTTCAAAGCACAGCCTTGAATGGATCCAGATTAATTCTGTCCCTTACAGTTGACTGCCATTAAAAAAAGGTAGATGAATTAGTGAATCATGAATGAAAATATCATTTCAAATTCTAAGGAATGCCTACATAGCTAGAGAAAGGTCTAAAAGCTAATTAATAGTGCAAGTCCTTCCTCCCCTGTTAAATGTATGACCTTCAGTTACTAAGCCATATGGACTGAGTAACTTTCAGCTTCAACATTTAAAAAAAAAATGACTATTAAAAAGCACACCTACTACATCAGAGTGTTGTGAGAACTGAATGAAATGATTTATAGAAAATGCCTGGAATAAGCCAAATAGTAAAATAATAATTATAAACATTGTGGCTGGTTGGTTAGCAGGGAAGTGACTCTTGAGACAGAGACTAACATGAAGGCAGATTATTGGTAAGCAATCTTGAGGTCCACAAGGAAACTTGATTGGGCAGAGTGAGAAGCTGTGGTGTAAAGCAGTCACAAGGTCTCTGCCAACCCCCCTGGGAGCTCTAGACCTCAGAGGACCCTTCTGAGTTGTCCTAAATTGAGATGAGAGTCTCTCCTTTCGAGAAGACAGTACCCTTTGCTCATGGTCATGCTCAGTTGCTCATTTGTATCCGACTCAAGGAAATGGCAACCTACTCCAGTGTTGTTGCCTGGAGAATCCCAGGGATGGAGGAGCCTGGTGGGCTGCCATTTATGGGGTCGCACAGAGTCGGACACGACTGAAGTGACTTAGCAGTAGCAGCAGCAGCAGCTGCAGACCCCCTAGTAGCCTGCTAGGTTCCACTCTCCATGCAATTTTCCAGGCAGGTTTATTTGAATGGGTTGCCATTTCCTCCTCCAGGGGATCTTCCTGACCCAGGGATTAAACCTGTCTCCTGCAGTGGCGGATGGATTCTTGACCACTGTGCCACTTGGGAAACCCAACAGCTCTCTTTAGCACAAAGTAATTTCCAGGGAGGACCAGTCAAAGCTGCTGTGATTGTTGTAATTCCTTCAGCTATGTAGTCAAATCATGGAGGCACAATAGAGTATTAATAAAACATTATGATCCTAGTGGTTCTTTGATTCACCTCGGACTGTTTTCCTCCATCTTTTTGTTCTCAGCACAAAAAACAATATTGTAGAGTCCAGTGTGATGGTATAAGTGGAGGGTCGTATACTACGCATCTGAATATATCAAATGTATACGGCTGGCTACCAGACAACCAAATGCATATGTAGGCTATATCTTATGAGCTAGGGGAGAGGTTGTTGGAGAGCCATGTGGAGACCAGAAATACCAAGACCTCTGTTGCCATGGTGAGGAGCTGGGAAAGAGCCAGTGACTGCCACCACCCTACAACATGCAGGCTTAGCGTGTGGGATCTCAGTGAAGCATCTGGGACTTGACATGATGACAGGAAAGGGTCCCCACCCCAAATGTCCAAGTCAGGAGACCAGACGAGGGAGGGGCCTCTGAAGTAAGGAAGGGCGGAAAACAAGGCGAGATGAGAAGTCAGGAAATAGCAAATATGCAGTAAATGCTAGCCTGTTATTATTTAAAAGCTAGACAATCTGCCAAACTTTTAAGGCATTTTTTATTGAGATTTAGTTACCTCACACCGTTGTGTTCATTTCTGCTGTACAACGAATCAATTATATGTACACATGTATCCCTTCCTTCTTGGACCTCCCACTACCTCCTGCCAACCCACCCTTCCAGATCATCCCACCTCGCTCAGCTCTCTGTGAGGTTCCTGCTGAATAGCAAGTCCCCTCTAGCTATTATGCACATGGTAGTGTATAAACGTCCATCCTAATCTCCCAGTTTATTCCACCCCCTCCCCTTACCTTTCTGTGTCCACATGTCAGTTCTTAACATCTGCATCTCTGTTCCCTCCCTGGAAATAGATTCACCTGTATCACTTTTCCAGATTCCACAAATATGTGTATCTGATATTTGCTTTCTCTTTCTGACTCTTTTCTCTTTCTGTAAACTTTTAGAAAATGCCGTAACTCTTTTCCTTATCTGTATAATGGGAATAATAATGTTTTTTCTCTCTGACAGCGCAGTTAGATTACATATAACACACAGAGACCCCAGGTGTATACAGTGATAAATGTCTGAGGCAGGATAGGACATCAAGTAGACTGACTCTGGAGTCCAGGTTCATAACCACTTAAACCTCACAACCTCTGTCTTGTAGGATGGAAGCGGTGGTGTGGAGCAGTGCTAGGGCAGGCTGATGGATGCCGGCAGCATGCTATATTTTAAAACATGATATTAACTAGCATGATAAATATTTTTTTAAAAATAAAATAATCATTTAAAACAAATTATTAGAGGATAACTTACATAAAATCTCAATGCTTGTGGTTATATATAAGTCCTATGAACACTGATTGGAGAAGGCAATGGCAACCCACTCCAGTACTCTTGCCTGGAAAATCCCATGGATGGAGGAGCCTGGTGGGCTGCAGTCCATGGGGTCGCAAAGAATCAGACGCGACTTCACTTTCACTTTTCACTTTCATGCATTGGAGAAAGAAATGGCAACTCACTCCAGTGTTCTTGCGTGGAGAATCCCAGGGACGGGGGAGCCTCATGGGCTGCCTTCTATGGGGTCACACAGAGTCGGACACAACTGATGCGACTTAGCAGCATGAACACTGATTATTGTTATGTATCATCTTTCTTTGATTTATTAACATATACTTAAAACATCTAAGTCATACTATACTCCTCTACTTATTTATATGCTCTTCTGTGGCATTCAGTAGACTTCAAAGTTACTACTTTATTGTCTGCATAATACCTTACTAGTCTTCCCTGGTGGACCAGACAGTAAAGACTCTGCCTCCAATGTGGGAGACCTAGTTTAGATCCCTGGATTGGGAAGATCCCCTGGAGGAGGGCATGGCAATCCACTCCAGTATTCTTACTTGGAGAATCCCATGGACAGAGGAGTCTCGTGGAGTACAGTCCATGGGATTGCAAAGAGTCAGACACGACTGAACATCTAAGCACACACCTTACCATAGATAAGATAATTTATTTTACTCATTTGCTTTTGAAATGATTTGATTTACTGCAAATTTATTATTACTATAACCAACAATGAATAGTCACATGTTTACCTCACAATTTATACAAATATTGAATTATGTTGTACACCTGAAACTAACATAATGCTGTATGTCAATTATATTCTAAAAAAGAGAAAAACAGAAGGAGAGTCTTCATGAAGTAGATAACAGTGATGGTTGAACAACATTGTGAATTCCACTGTGTTATGCCACTGAATAGTGCACTTAAAAATTGTTATAATCGCAAATCTTACATTATGTGCATTCTGCCACAAGAAAGAAGTATATAGAAACTTACAGCAAAACAAAAGTTTTTTTAAAGTCATTAGAAGATGTGTATAAGAGACAGCTCTTTGTACTGGAGATAGCAATTTAAAGGCAGAGTCTCAGAGACAAATGTATATCATGTCTTATTTCAGAGCTGTAAAGTAAAAGCTGCATTTTATGGAGTTAATTGGAGACACTAGTCCATTCCTACTTACTTTCTCCTTCGCTGTTATATGCACTTAGGTAGACTGTAAATTATTCAGGTATTATTTGCAAACAAGATTGTTCTCAGATGAACAGAAGGGAATTAATGAGAGAGAGGATATCCATGAGTTATGAGTGAGGAAAGAACAGTGAAGAATGAGCTTAGGGTTAACAGAAGAGTTATCTAATATTTAATATCTTCCTCCTGCACGGTGCCAAATTGTTACTTTATGGCAACCTTTCCTCTGCTTTTAATGTGTGTTAACTTTCTGCGGTGAGCAGATGTGGCCACACACATTCTGTTTGGCAGAAGGCAGATGCCAGCTCCCGAAATGGCTCCTGGTTCCAAGGGCAACATCTGGATCCCTGGCTTGGCTGTGTTCCTGTCTGTGCTTGTGGCTATGCAATGCCCCCTGGAGATGTTTTATGATGAGTCTGCGACAGAGTTGGCATGAGTGTCCTGTCTCCCTGGCAACCATTTTCCCTTTGATTCTTATACATCTGCTCAGTAATATACAGTATTCGGGAAACCGCTCCCCACCTCATTTCCAATCACAAAGCGGATGACAGGGGACTTTTGTTGAATCGCGTATCATTTTTTCTGGTGTTGAAAGCTGTTGTTTTCCAGTTCACTTCTGACTGCATCCAATTGCACACTGAGCCCTCTGCAAAGCCAATAGGTTTAAGACCAAGTGTTAGACTCCAGTGAAAACTCGCTAGGACATCTTGAACCTGTGAAGGTTTTTCAGAAGCCAGGAAGGAGCCAGGAGTTTGGGGTAGCTTTCCCAGCCTTCTTTCTTGGATAGGAGGGACCTGGTTGGATGAACCTG
The DNA here is from genome assembly GCA_006408675.1 of Madoqua kirkii. Lineage (NCBI taxonomy): Eukaryota > Metazoa > Chordata > Mammalia > Artiodactyla > Bovidae > Madoqua > Madoqua kirkii. Next base: position 17,010 of record SJYC01147409.1, read on the forward strand.
TATTCTTCATTTTTAATCTCTCTCTCTGTCTCTTTCTCTCTCTTTTTTTAAACTGCCAGGTCCTTAAGGTAGTAAGAACCCAAACTTCCTTACCAACAAGAGCATTAAACTGTCCTTTTATTAACTCTCTCCCAAAAAAAGGCTGTTATAGACCAGTGGTTTCCCTCAGGCTGCTCTATTGTCTAAGAGGAACAGGGACAAGATTTAGGCATTGGGCAAAGCTGAAGTAGTTACTAACTGCTCCCCACTTGAAACTTGAGAAGGGATTGGACTGCAAAAGTTAAACTGGTCTTCTCAGACTATCCTTTCCATAAAAAATGATTTTAAATTATGTGCAGAAGAAAGAGAGTTAAAATTTCACAAGACTCTACTCTGGCTAGGAATTTGCTAGAAGTGATTAAAATAATTACAGCTGTCCTTTAGGATAGGAGGATGTATTCTCATTTCATAAATGAGAAGGTTGAAGCTCTGAGAAATATAACAATTTGAGAATGAAGCTGGGAAAACAGGATCTAGCCCTTTAATTCCAAACATTTGTGTAATGGGAACAGTATAAACTATACAAAGCAAG
>SJYC01147410.1:0-34186 GCA_006408675.1 Madoqua kirkii
CAAGTTTCTCATTTTTACTCCTTAAGCCATCCCATAATGTCTTGCCTCTGGACTTCACATCTATTTAGGTTTGGAGTCTATGAACAGTTTGTTTCTTACCCAGTGAAATAGTCCCATCAAGTAAAGCTCTCTGAATTGTCTTTCAATTTAATTGACAATTATAAAGTGCCTACTGTGTGGTCAGTCCTCTGTCATTCATCAGATGCAAGGAATTTTTTTTTTCCTTTAGTTCTCTTACATGCAGGTCCTTGTGCCAAACAAGTTAATCTTCCTGATATTTCCATACTCTACTTTGTCACCTTTTTGGATGCCTTCTTTCACTGTTTTCCTACTTGGCAATACAACAATTTTAAATTGTTTCATTATGGTTGGCTTTGAAAGAAAATTTTCATTTCAAAGGACTTATAGGACTGGCTGAGAGGATTTAGACTTCATGTCATCCCTTTGGGGAAGAAAATTTCCCTCTTAGAATGGAACACTTTCCCCTTGCCAATCTGAATTGTTTCCAAAGTGGGATTTTATTCATTTAATTCTCCATGAAGCTGAAAGTAATTTCAGCCTCTCCCAAATTACCACTCACTCTTCCCTTGGGGAAGAGATGCCATAATCCATCTGATTAGTGACTTCAGGAGAGAAAACCTGGGACACCCAACATGCACATGCATGTTTAGTCCCTTCAGTCAAGTCTGGCTGTTTGCGGCCCTATGGACTGTAGCCCAACAGTCTCCTCTGTGCATGGTGTTCTCCAGGCAAAGATACAGGAGGAGGTTGCCATGCCCTCTTCCAGTGGATCTTCCTAATCCATGCATCAAACTCACATCTCTTATGTTCCTGCACTGCAGGCAGGTTCTTTATCATTAGCAGTATCTGGGAAGCCCCATGCCCAATACACATAGCCCATTTTTTTCTCCTCCTCAGCTCATATTCGAAATAAACCAGACATATTGTCAAAGTCAGCTGCTATGGGTTTATTCTAAGTTTTAATTTAGGAGTCAAGTGGTAGAATGCCCATTTGGTGTCAGATTTTAAATAAACCACATTTTCTAATTACCCTTATGAAAACAAAGGTTAAATTTTGACCTTCACTTGACTTGCTAAAGTCTTTGACTGTGTGGATCACAACAAACTGTGGACAGTCTTAAAGAGATGGGAATAATAGACCTGTTTTTCTGAGATACCTGTATGCAGGTCAAGAAGCAACAGTTAGAACCAGGCATGGAACAACAGACTGGTTTCAAATTGGGAAAGGAGTACAGCAAGGCTGTATACTGTCACCGTGCTTATTTAACTTATATGCAGAATACATCATAAGAAAGAGCAGACTAGATGAAGCACAGGATGGAATCAAGATTGCCAGGAGAAATAACAATAACTTCAGATATACAGATGACACCACCCTTTGACAGAAAGTGAAGAGGAACTAAAGAGCTTCTTGATGAAAATGAAAGAAGAGAGTGAAAAAGCTGGCTTAACATTCAACTCAACATTCAAAAAACTAAGATCATGGCATCTGGTCCCATCACTTCATGGCAAATAGATGGGGAAATAATGGAAACAATAAGAGGCTTTGCTTCCTTGGGGTCCCAAATCACTACAGATTGTGACTGCAGCCATGAAATTAAAAGAAATTGATTTCTTCCAATTAAAATTGGAAGAAAAATTATGACAAACCAAGGCAGCATATTAAAAAGCAGAGACATTGCCAACAAAGGTCCATCTAGTCACAACTACGGTTTTTTCAGTAGTCATGTATGGATGTGAGAATTAGACCATAAGGAAAGCTGAGTGCCAAAGAATTGATGCTTTTGAACTGTGGTGTTGGAGAAGACTTTTGAGAGTCCCTTGGACAACAAGGAAATCAAATCAGTCAGTCCTAAAGGAAATCAGTCCTGAATATTCATTGGAAGGACTGATGTTGAAGCTGAAGCTCCAAATACTTTGGTCACCTGATGCAAAGTACTGACTCATTAGAAAAGACTCTGATGCTGGGAAAGATTGAAGGCAGGAGGAGAAGGGGATGACAGAGGATGAGATGGTTGGATGACATCACTGACTCATGGACATGAGTTTGAGCAATCTCTGGGAGTTAGGAATGGACAGAGAAGCTTGGCATGCTGCAGTCCATGGGGTTGCAGAGTCAGATCAACTGAGCAACTGAACTGACTGATTCACTGACTGGCTATTGGTCTCCCAGTTGTTTCTAGACTTAAGGAAGAGGAAAAGAGGATTTTATTGGACAGGGGAGAAGGGTATTGAACCACAATACAAATGTTGGGCTGAAGAGTAAATATACTATAGTTTAGTACTAAACTCTTTTCCAAAGTCGAGAGAGCCATCTCCACTAACTGGCCTCAAGAAGCAACACTTTCGTGGGTGGGCAGATAAGAGACAGAAAATACAAATTTGCTCTTGTTTTTCTATCTTCTTTCATAAAACCTGGGATTAGAAGGGAAAAGGGAAGGAAGTGGGTGATATGGAAAACAAATTGAATCAGGGATTCAAAATGTTAATTCCATAAGCTAAAAGAGACTTGTTTTGGGGAGTTTCAAATAACTAGGTCTGGTAGGGTGGACTTTTACTTTCACTTTTTCTCTGTATTTTTCTGGATCTTTTATAATATGGAGGGTGTGTGTATAGGGTAGAGGTAGTCTTTGATGTATTAAAACATTATTGTTATCTTTTCCCTCCTCCATATATATATATGTACTCCCTTTTATTGTTAGTTCAGGAGAAGTTCAAGTCTTTAAAATAGACCGTTACTTTTCAAGAATGGAATTGGGAGCTTTTTGTGAGTGATTGTGTGAATATAACTCTGTGTGTTTGTGTGTGTGTGTGTGTGTGTGTGCAATTTAAAGCATGTATCAGCTTGATTATGTGAGGATGAAGAAAGGAGTTGAGAAAATTGGGAAAAAAGAACTGAGAATACTGTTTTCCTACCCTCTTCTCTTTTCCATTCAAGGGAAGAGTTGGTAACCTGAAATGGCTTCTATATGAACTTTAAGTGGGCTGAATACTGGCTCCTCAAAGATGTACACATCTGAATCCCTGAAACCTCTCCATGTAGATTTTGCAGATATGAATAAATTAAGAATCTTGAGATGACATTGTTCTGGATTATCTGTGTGGTCCCAATGAAAGAGGCAGGAGGGTCAGAACCAGAGAAGGAGATGGGCTGATAGCAGTGGAGACTGGAGTGATATGAGGATATGATCCAAGAATTGTGGGCAGCCTCTGGGAGCAGGAGAAGACAAGGATATTGATTTTTTAACTAAAACTTCCATAAGGAATGAATCCTGCCAACTCATATTAGATATCTAAACTTCAGAATTGTAAGACAATAAGTTGATGTTGCTTTAGCTGTTGTTGTTTAGTTTCTGAGTCATGTCTGACTTTGAGATCCCAAGGACTGTAAGGCTTCTCCATCCATGGGATTTCCCAAGCAAGAATACTGGAGTGGGTTGCCATTTCCTTCTCCAGGGGATCTTCCTGACCCAGGGATTGAACCCACGTTTCCGTCTGGCAGGTGGATTATTTACCACTGAGCCATGTGGAAGCCCTTGTGTTGCTTTTAGTCACAAAATTTGTGGGAAATGGTTGTAGCAGCAATAGGAAACAAATACGGAAATGATGGATGACTAAGTGGTAAGTGAATCAATGTTATTCTGGATTTTTTGTCTAATTTCCACATATTTGTAAGGGAGTAAATATACACTTCTTTTTGCACATGCAGGACCTTTCTTAAAGTTGAGAACATCTATAAATGTAAGTTTTGTTGCCACTCTTTTTTCTATTGGGAGATTTTCAGGTGTTTTCCAAGGCTTTGAAGTTTCTGAAAAACTGATTGCCAGGGGACAGCCAATACATGCTTCCTTAGAGAGAATCTATGAAAAGTTGAGAAGGAGAATTAACTCCTTTAATCTACTCTATAACCTTTCGGTGAACTATTATTATGAACAAGCTCTTAAACACAAAGCATAAGACTTATGGCCTAGACTTAGGTTTAGGCAGAATAGAAGGTGGGTTTAATGTGAGCAGTTCTTAGAACCTGGCAGGTTGCAAGTGTTGGGTTTCATTAACAGACTAAAAGCCTATTAAATACTGTAAAACCATTCTTCTCTAAGCGGTTCAGTCACTTCTTACATAAGGAAATAAGTTTAATAGCTTATTCAGGAAGTAATTGGATTTTTAAGACCCTAAAATTAATTATAGTACAAAATTATTGCATTTTTCCTTAAACAAAATAGAGTAGTAAAATTTTGAGTGTCTTAACTAACCTATCTCTCTTTTTCCATATAAACTTCCATTTCAAAGACGTTCAGATTTTAATAGTTCTTAAAAGTCTCTTTTTAAAGAAACTTTAAACTTTGCTATTATAGTTAAAATTGTATTATAAAATCAATCTAATATAAATTGAATCATTAATTAAGTCAATTTTAAAAGAAATAATTCAATTTCATTACAGAATTGTTACACAGATATTACAAAGTGAATGGATTCCTATAATTAAAAAGCATTGAATTCCATATGACCATTTATCTTTCATCCTCTTTTCACCATTTTTGTGAATTTCTAAAATAGAATTTAATTAAATGCTGAAACAAAGACATAATTCAAAATTAAAATTCTACAGAAGAACTCACTAGCAAATCATCAAAGCAGTTCCCTGCTCTCTCCCAAACATTTTGAGGAATGATAATAAACGTGAAGTGCTGTGTATATAACACTAGGGGAATGTATATAATAGGATCACAGCTATGAAGGTGTCATTCATTAGCCATGTGATCTCCCACCAAGTAAAGGGATCCTTTTCTTAGTGTCTTAGACCCACGTATATTAACAGATTGACATTTTCTGGGAGTGTCCACCCCTTTCAAACTATATTTTCAGGTGTTAGAGTTGGCATTATTCACAACCATTATGAAAAATGAAATAAAACCATTTTCAGTAACATGGATGGACCTAAAGATTATCATGTTGAGTGAATTAAATCAGACAAAGAAGGAGAAATACCTGGGAAACCTAAACAGGAATGATACAAATGAATATATTTACAAAACAGAAACAGACTTATAGACTTAGAAAATGTGGTTCCAGAGGAGTAGGGGAGGGATGACTGGGAGAAGGGATAGTTAGGGAGTTAGGAATGGGCATATACACACTGCTTTATTAAAAATGAATGACCAACAAGGACCTATTGTATAGAACAAGGAACTCTGCTCAGTCTTACATGGCAGCCTGGATAGGAGATGGTGATTTAGGGGAGAATGGATACATGTAGGGGGCTTCACTGGTGGCTCAGATGGTAAAGAATCTGCCTGCAATACAGGAGACCTTGGGTTTGATCCCTGGGTTGGGAAGATCCCCTGGAGGAGGGCATGGCAACCCACTCAAATATTCTTGCCTGGAGAATCCCATGGACAGAGGAGCCTGGCAGGCTACAGTCTATGGGGTCACAAACCATCAGACATGACTGAGCAACTGAGCACACATATGGATGGTTGAGTCCTGAAACTGTCACAACATTGTTAGCTATATTCCGATAAAAATTTAAAAATTTTTTTAGAGAAAGAAACCACACATTTGGAAGATCATAATTTTGAAGAAAGTCTTTGAGGTCAGAGAATTTCAGCTTGCCCTTTACTTGTGGCATGGAGATTTGCCTAACCATTAATTTTATTGAAGATTGATTTCTTAATCTGTGAAGAAAAAAGAAAGAAACATCTTTCATGTGATAGTGTCATGAGATTACATCTAACATCCCTTGTCACCTGTCCACAAAAGGCCCCAGAATATAGATGATCATTAATATTAGTTTTCTTTCCCTTTTGCCTTATAATATTACAGAATTATAGCAAGAGAGGAAATACTCAACCTTCATTACTTGGTATATGCAAGTGGGAAAGATCTTTTTCCATCTTTGCTTCAAAATTGTATTATATACCACAGTTTCTGTTAGTTGGGTTAAGTGGATATCTTTTAGGTAAAATAAACCTATGATAAAACAGCTTTGATTTCAGATTTGTAAACTATAAAAAATATATACACATTTGCATGTAAAGTAATACTGTTATTATCTGCCTGTTCTAGAAATAAGTTTTAGCTTATGCTGTTTTCCCATTTTCTCTTTGGTTCCATGGGTTTATTAATTTGAATGACTTTCATCAGTGATTTCATGCACAGACCTGCATCTTTAAAGGGGCAATGACTAGGCTTCCTGTTTTGCCTCTCTCCAATAATTTGGACCACAGCAGCTAATTGCAGTGTCTAATTGTATCCTCAATTGGCTGATTGCACCCACAATTAACTAAATATAAGTACCAAGCATCTTGGTACATTCAATTTTATGCCTCAAAGGGAGCCTGTGTGAGAGGGTAGTTGGCAGTTGGTTATCATAGGAAAACAGCTTCTCAGACTTGGAATTGTAGGTCTAATTTTAAAGCTTCCAAATATCTTCTCATTGGCACACTCCATAAAGCTGGTGACTAACTTAGTACAACTTTCAAGGACATAAAATTCAGATGAGTTGCAGACAGGCCATGAGTTGAGAAAAATGTCAGTAGAGGCAGAGGGTTACGTTTCATTGGCTCTTTCCTTAGAATATGCTTGAGTAGCTCATGGAATGGTTGTCCTGACCAGTCTGTGTGTGGTCAAGGCAGAAAAGAATAGAAGAACTGGGACCTTCATTTATTTTAGTCCCACAGCAGGTTGGATTGCCAATCTTCAGCAATTTGAAAGACCTCTTTGAGGAGCTGGTTGCAATTATGCGTTTCAAATGCAGACGCTCCTGCAAAGCATGTACTTTAAGGGCTGACTGGGAGCCAACATAAATCCCAGTCTGGAAACTGGGCTGGAAATGCTATCTGTATGAAAGCTGATCACAGCCTGGGCTTGAACTTCCAAATTAGTTTGAGTTTGTCAGATGTACCAAAGATATTACTGGTGTCTCCATTGCCTAAGAGAGAAATTAAAAACAAAGAGTTTTGCAAAGGTTGTTCAATAGCTATTAGAATGGTGTTCTAAACATGAATCAAAATTCATAGACGTTTTTCTCTCTAGAATGAAAAATTAGCAACAAAAGTTTGTTTTAAGAGTACTTAGATTGGCTGGTCAGAGAAAAAGAAGAAAGATGTATGTGGAAGAAAATCTCAACCTTTGCTTACATCTCATAATTTTAGCCTAAGAATAGCCTGGTGGATAAATCTGTCCCCACTAAACCCAGTATATGTGCATCTTAGTCCTGTCCCACTCTTTGTAATCCCATGGATTGTAGCCGTCCAGGCTCCTCGGTCCTTGAGATTTCCCAGGCAAGAATACTGGAGTGGGTTGCCATCTCCTTCTTCAGGGGATCTTCCCCACCCAGGAATCAAACCTATGTCTCCTGCATTGACAGGCAGATTCTTTTACCACTGAGCCACCTGGGAAACCCATAATCCTTGTTTAACAGCAGTCTTCAGTATCTCATAGGATGTGGAGTTCCTAACTCAGAGATAATTTAATCCCAGAATAAGGATAAGACTGTGACTGCTAATTTCCAATATGCAGATTAGTGTTCCTACCGTATGTGCAAGACTGCACAATTCTGTAAATTTGAGCTAGGCAAACACAGGTAGGCAAACACACTCTAGAATTTATTCAGCTATACAAACCATGCACTAAGTTGGTTATTTCAGCTTTTAATGTATTGAATTCTCACCACCACCTTGTAATGGATTGGCCTTTATGTATGTTTCTCAGTTCTCTTGGTGTATGAGATAAGATTTAAAAAAAAATTTTTTTTTCTTACTAGCTGAAAGATATCATGAAATAAAATAGCTTGATAACTGTGTTGATATTCAGGGTAAGATGATTATAGAAACTTGAAGATTAAAAAATATGAATGGTATATAGAGATAAATGTGTTATTCTCAAGTGTGAATATTGGGAGTAGAATGGACAGAGAGAATGAGAGGAGAAAGTAAAAGGAACCAGGGAAGTATGTAAGCATAATGCATGATTGTGATTTTTGGAAAGATTATTTTAAGATAGGTTGTCTAAGATGGGATTTCTAATTCATTTTGGGTATGCAGAGCAGATCTCAGTAAGATCTACTTTGTTCATGGAAAAATATATATGTGAATTGTGTGTGTGTGTGTGTGCGTTGAAACCAGTGTATTAAGTTAGAGTCTAAATAACGTGTTCAAAGGTGTGAACACAGAAACAAGAGGGTCTATGGAAAAATTAAGTAACTTGGAGATTTAAAAATATGAATGGTATATAGAGATAAATGTGTTATTCTCAAGTGTGAATATTGGGAGTAGAATGGACAGAGAGAATGAGAGGAGAAAGTAAAAGGAACCAGGGAAGTATGTAAGCATAATGCATGATTGTGATTTTTGGAAAGATTATTTTAAGATAGGTTGTCTAAGATGGGATTTCTAATTCATTTTGGGTATGCAGAGCAGATCTCAGTAAGATCTACTTTGTTCATGGAAAAATATATATGTGAATTGTGTGTGTGTGTGTGTGCGTTGAAACCAGTGTATTAAGTTAGAGTCTAAATAACGTGTTCAAAGGTGTGAACACAGAAACAAGAGGGTCTATGGAAAAATTAAGTTCCTAGGAACTTCCCTCAATGTAGGGGAGGCATTGGACTTCCCCACATCATGGACATGGGTGTTCCAAATAACCTTACCTAAAAACCAAGGAGCCAAGGAGATCCCAGCTAAGGTCTGAGTTATACTCTCCTGAGGAATAATTCAAGTTCCACTAAAAGCACAGAAATGCTTCTGAAATGAAGTTATTCCCATGAAATGGCTTCAACCTAGTAAGGGTGACTGTTGTGACAAACAGTGACATTGCAACGTGATCCGTGTACTATAAGGAATGTGTACAAGTTGCCATGGCAATAAAGTCAAAGTTCAAACTGGAACTAGTTCTTAGGATGCTCAAAGGCTCTCTGCTTTAAGTGAACTCTACAGCATGAACCCAGAGGACAGAGTCTATCCTGTGAGCCATAACTTCTGGGAGATGTTACACCAGAATTAGACGCCTTAGGGTTTCTGGAGATCCTGAATAATCAGCCTTTTCCTCGAGTATCCAGGATCCTTTCGAACAGCTATTTTTTCGTGCCCACTTCTTATCCTGTTGGACCTTCAGGTCAGAGCTTTTCTAGATAGGCATTGATAAAAGCTTGTTATTTTTAAGAATGTGGAGTTTTAGAGAGTTTAGAAAGTTCAAATGAGGTTTGCGTGGCAATTTACAATTCTGCGTACCTTATCAGAAATGACGTGAGACTCTGAGATCCATCACTGAAGGAACAGCCTAAACGGCCCTCCTTTACTTTATCTTGCAAGTGATTTTCTCTTTCCATCTAAGGGAGAAAATATTCTGCCTTTACCAGTAAGCGGGCAGTTATCATTTACTTTTTGGCATAATTTAAAGCCCTCTAAATGCTTATTTTTAATTTTAATAATTTTGGAGGTGTTCACTTGTGCATTAAAATTCAGGAAGCTGGCATAGCCCTCAGCTTACCTTCAGGGCAAAACTGTGTGCAAGACATGCTTCTGTGAGATAATTTGTTTCCTAATTGGCATCCGTTTGCTGAAATACAATTAAAGTTATTGCTTTAATATTAACATCAACATCTTGATTGCTCTATAAAATATGAATATTTATAAACTTTTTCCCTCCATGGCAGCTATCTCTTAGGCACTTTTTGGTATTGGCAGCTTATTATTTGTGGAAAAGTTTCTTACAGAACAGTAATAACATAAAGAGGGCCTGGGTAGCTTGCTGAGATTTAATATACTGTGAGGTTAGACCACTTTGACTCTAGACATGTGAGAGGTGACATTCCTAAGAAAGTGTATTTGGATTCTGGAGCCCAGTTGACTTGGAAACCTGAGAAGTGAATCATCTCTTCTACTCACTACACTGTTATGATAACCGCATGAGCTGGGTGGTTTAGCTTCCCTTTAGAATAAAAACAATGCCCTATATTTGCATAGGTCTTTAGAACTACAGTAGACATTGCATCATTCTCATCAGTGACTGATTTAAAAGACATGGTATTTCACTACTAAGTCTAAGAGGCATCATTTGCAAATTTTATTACCTCTCTTTCTTTTCCTTCCTCTTTTTTTTAGAGTGAACTGACACATTCATAGTTGCTTAAAGCCGAAAGGTAAGAATATAACTCTGCAATTCTATATTCAGAATTAAATAACTGTTTGTCAAGGAAAATATTTAGATTACATGTATTCACCCATTAAACTCTTTTTACATATCTTGTAAGTTGAAAAAGTAATATGTCATCCATGTTAAACATATCAAATCATAAGAGGGGCTAAATGCTAAAAATTAAAAGCACCCTCTCATCTTTGAAAACTTAATCCCCCTCTCTAGTGGGCAAGTGCAGCAAAAACATCTTTAGTTTCTCATCTTCCTTTTCTTTCTCTTTCATTCCTAGATGATATGCAAAATTATTTGATAACGCCAAATAAGAGAGGCATTCTAAGAATGTAAGAGGTTCTTCAGTACTCCAGTGCCCTTAGTAGAGACACAGTAAAATCAAGAGGCCATCTGTGCCAGGGGTAGAGAGTCTGCCTGATGTGGAGGTGAGAGCAGGAAGAGGAGTGGAGGGTTTGTACACAGGGCACTGGGGAGGGAGAGCAGGAGCCAAGATGTGATGACGAACAGGGTCTCTATCACACACATGACTGATGGGGAGACCTGAAAATAAATTGTTTACTTGTAGAGTACTGGTAAATAAGTAATATATTAATTATCCTGGGGACCTGGAATCTCCATATCAAAGAAGGATATGGGCATTTTAGGGTTCTCTTGTGGCTCAGCTGGTAAAGAATCTACCTGCAATGCGAGAGACCTGGGTCCAATCCAGGGGTGGGAAGATCTCCTAAAGAAGGGAAAGGCTACCCATTCCAGTGTTCTGGCCTGGAGAATTTCATGAACTGTGTAGTCCGACAGACTGAGCGACTTTTACTTTCATGGGTATTTTAAAAGCAAAAAGGGAGAAAACTGTGATGAACCCTAGTGTTGAATTGGAAGATGAGATATTGACATGAACTTACAATTTCCATAGACAGATAGAGAGAGATGGAGGTTAGATAAAAATATAAATGTGAGATTTGTGTGCATGTGTCTGTATATATGTGTAAATAGACACATTTCTAGCCCTATCCACTAAAACAACCTATAACCTCTGACCACCAACAAGCATACCTACTGACCAGACTGTGTTTTCTGAATATATTGTTTAGATTAATCATGGTTTCTAAATAGATATTATATATTTCTATGAGATGGAATCAGGGCTCCTTGGAGAAAAGGCTGATTCCAAGACTGGAAAATGTAAGCCAGAAAGTGTGCCCAAACATAAGAATGATGAGGGCATATAAAAATAACATAGATACTAGCTTAAAGGAGCACCACTGGCCAAAGCTGGATAAATTTAAGCCCCACACTAAATAATGGAAGTAGTGGATTAAGCTTATGGAATAAGAACAATTTATAAGATCATAGCATAATGGCATAAATATATGACTAGATTGTTGAAATTTTGATGAGGAATGGGATTTGCATGCTCTCCTAATACTTCCATCTTCAACACTTAGTATTTATCATGGGAAAATGACTTTAAGTGGAGACACCTAGACAAACCTCCTCAATCAAATGATCAAAATTAGCATCACTAATAATAGAATATCTTGAAATTCTGAGAGTGCCACCTGAGAGGATGCAGTGAAAGCCCAGCACTGCTACTGTGTTATTATTGCCAAAGAGGCATCACCTAAATCTAATCCTAGGGAAACACTAGGCAAACCTAAATTGAGGGAAACCTTTCAATGTCAGCGGGCCATAATCTTCAAAAGAAGCATACTCATAAAAATTTTTAAAAGACCGAGAACTGCTCTAGATCAGAGGAGACTAGTGACGGGATGACAAATGCAATCTAAGACTGGATTGGAAATTTTTGCTATGAAGGATATTTGTTCAGACCACTGGCTCAAGTCTAATAGGGCATTGGTAAAACTTGATATGTCTGAAGATTAAATGGTAATAAGATAGCAAAGTTAATATCTTGATTTTTATGGTTCTATCATGTGATATAGTAGAATGTTCTTATTGTTAGAAAATAATTTTATTTATTTTGGCATTTGAGGTGACTTACACTCAAATGTCATTTCCTGCCCTGGTGGTTTGGACAGTAAAGAATCTGCCTGCAATGCAGGAGACCTGGGTTTGATCCCTGGATGGGGAAGTGGCTAACCACTGGAGAAGGAAATGGCTAAGCCCTTCAGTATTCTTGCCTGGAGAATCCTATGGAGAGAGGAGGGGCCCCTAAAGGGCTGCAGTCCATGGGGTCACAAAGAGTTGGACACAACTGAGCAATTAACACTCTCACTTCTTTCATTTTCAAATGAATCAGGGAAAGCTCATTTGTATTTTTTTTTTTTTGCAACCTTTCTCTGGGTTTCAAAATAAAAAATAAAAGAAAAAAATTTTAATGTGTTTCTTCAAGTATTATCTCCATATCAAATTAGTCATGGGTATGTAAGTGCTTGTTTATATCGTCTTATACAAATAAGAGAATGTACATGTTATTCTCCACTTGGCATTTTTCTCCTAGGGGTGATCTCAGCAATCACTATATATTAACATATGTCCCAGACATTCAAAAGTATGTATTCATTTTTTAAATGGGAAGTTAACCATCTGTTTCCTTTCAATCAAAATTCTGAACAAAACTCTGTGGTCATATTCTGATCTCGATAGAGTCATTGCATTGCTTGTAGTTTGCATATCTTTCTTGGGTTTAGATATATGCTAGTTCCTTATGTGTAACTGTTGAACTGGATTTAATTGAACTAATTACAAATCATCTTTTTCTGAGATAGATGTAGTTTGTGTGTGTGTATGAGACAGGGTCAGGGAGACAAGGGAAATATACCAAATTTTATTTTAAATTAGGGTATAGTTGCTTTACAGTCATTCTGCTGGACAATGAAGCAAATCAGCTACATGTATACATATATATCTCTTCCCTAGTGGACATTCCTCCCACTCCCAACCAATTCTCGTTCCCATCTAAGTCATCACAGAGCACCAAGCTGAACTTCTTGTTCTGTACAGCAGGTTCCCACTAGGTATCTATTCTACACATGGTAGTATGCATTGTCAATCCTAATCTCTCAATTCGCTCCACCTTCCTCTTCCCCTCCTTATCCACAGGTGTGCTTTCTATATCTACATCTCTATTCCTTCCCTGAAAATAGGTCCATCTGTACCATTTTTCTAGATTCCACATCTCTCTGAATTACTTCTCTCTGTTGGACAGACTCTACACCCACCCATGTCTCTATAAATGGCCCAGTTTTGTTCCTTTCTACGGTAATATTCCATTGTATATATGTACCACATCCTCATTATCCACTCATCTGTCAATGGACATTTAGGTTACTTCTGTGTCTTGGCTATTGTAAATAGTGCTGCAATAAGTATTAGAATGAAAGTGAAAGTCACTCAATTGTTTCTGACGCTTTGTGACCCCATGAACTAGTCCATGAAATTCTCCAGGATAGAATATTGAAGAGGATAGCTTTTCCCTTGTCCAGGGGATCTTACCAACCCTCATTGTAGTTCTCCCTCATTGTAGGTGGATTTCTACCAGCTGAGCTACCAGGGAACCTCAAAAATACTGGAGTGGGCAGCCTGTCTCTTCTCCAGCAGATCTTCCCAACCCAGAAATTGAACTGGTTTCTCTTGCATCACAGGCAAATTCTTTACCAACTGAGCTATCAGGGAAGCATGAACGTTAGGATGTAGGTGTTTTTTGAATTATGGGTTTCTCAGTGTATGTGGCCAGTAGTGGGATTGCTGGGTCACATGGAAGCTCTATTTTTAGTTTTTTAAGGAAGCAACATATTGTTCTCCTTGGTAGCTGTATCAATTTGCATTTCCATCAACAGTAGAGGAGGGTTCTGTTTTCTTCACACCCTCTCAAGAATTTATTGTTTGTAGATTTTTTGATGATGGCCATTCTGACCAGTATGAGGTGATTCCTCATTGTAATTTTGGTCTGCATTTCTCTAATAATTAGTGATGTTGAGCATCTTTTCATATGCCTCTTGGCCATCTGTATGTCTTCTTTGGATAAATATCTGTTTTTAAAACTTTGATGTTTGGTATCACAAAAGTTTAAAATATCTTTATGTTTATCTCTAATTGACCACTTTGTTTCAGGGGGAAAAAAAACAAACATTGAAATATTCTACAATACAGTGTTGAGGATAAGATGCTCTTTGAAGTCTATAACTGATTCTTTATGATGAGCATCCTTCCTCAGTACACCAATTCCTGATACCTGTTTTATCATAAAACTCTAAATGTGGCTTGATAAACAAAGTACAGTGACAACAGTGAGGAAGTCCAGAGTTCTAGGAGAGGTAGGTTAATATTTGCTGTTATTTGAATAAATTGGGGTATCTTCTGGGAGTTAGAGATTAGGACTAACAGAATAGAGGGAAGCAGATAGGGAAGACTAGTGTGTACCTAGCATGCCTGTCAAATTTCACTGTATGTACCTCCCACTTGCCAGAATCCGCCTATCAGGTGCTGCCTTCTTTCAGCACCATGGAGAGCTGCTTAGCTCAATTCCACATCAGGCCGAAAGCACCAGGGAATTAATGCCATGCTGAAACAACCTTCACCCTGTGATCTACAGTACAGGTGTGTAAATACTTCTGTTTTTACTCACATGGAATGCCTGAAGCCTGAATTTTCATCATCACCCAAAAATTCCCTTCTGAGATGAATCTCCAGTTTCCCACAGGTAGATGGCTTAGTAATATATTTTTATTCAGCTGCCTTATCTCCCAAAGTCACTTCTTTACTTCCTGTCAATGTTATTTGAACTTGCCAAGCAACTTGCTTGCACCGGAATCCTAGTCTCAGAGTCTTCTTCTAGAGGATTTCTTGCTAGAGTGTTGTTAGCAGTAATTGATGGTATGCAGATAAAGAAGAAAAAGATCTCATATAGGCATTTTCCGGTAGCTCATTATGATTGTATTTTTCTTAGAAATAAAGAATGATAAGATTTCAATTCCAAGTAGGTGTACCAAGGTCATCCTGTGACTCCACAACCATCTGAACTTTAACTTTTCAATAACATGTATATTTCCATACTTTCAATGACTTGGAATCAGCCTTTCTTGAGTTGCAGATTAAAACTCATTAGGATACTCCTTTTGTTTGGAAAATGAATCAGATTGTTAAATTTTTCAATCTTCTACTGAAGACACCATATAATTCCAATTTCTTTTCTCAAACCTTCCAATATCTGAAGACAATCATTGCATCTTCTCTAAGACATCTCCAGACTAATTTTCAATACCTTCAATTAACATTATGTGATGTTGTGTGAAGTCACTTCATGATATTTCAGTGTCTGTCTGTTAAAATGGCATCAATGGGTCAATGTTCTGTCATTCCTAGAATGAATGTGATAAATAGTCCATGGAGAATACTGACTGCTTAGAAGTAAAGCAGGACTCCACCTCTCTTCTGTACATTGTACAATCTGAAGTCAAGCCAAAGATAATGCTAGTTTTTTCTGCCACTGTTTGATCTGGAGACAATTTACTAAATCCTAGCCTAACCTCATTGATCTTAACTGTTCAAATAACTACTCAGATGCTAAGCCATGGCTATATCTATATCATTGCTGCAACTCTGCAGGTAGGCAAGTGATACAAATATAGCCAAGAAATCTCATGTTAGCCCTAGTAAGAACCAATATATGTAAGTTTTTCTTTGCCTAACAAGCTTTGGAGACCTGTGATTTTTCTAATCCCACTGGTTACAACAAAGTCAAGGGAGCAGGAGGAGCCATATAGCCATGTGCACTGTGCATTTCAGCTCAGTCCTGTCAAACCAGGAGAGCGACTTGTGAAATGAAGCCTCAATCAAGGGATCAAAGAAGGTTGCAGGATTCTTTCTCTCCTTAAGTAAAGTTTCAGGATAATGTCATCTACATAGGCCTGTGGACAGGAATGCAATAATATTTTATTTAGATTAAGTCAAAATCCTTGCAAAAACTTCAAGACATCAGTTACACTTTCTTGGCTAGAGGTTTAAGGGCAACTTTTAGAAATAGGGCCAGTGAGGATGGCATCTGAAAGATGCAAGAGCAAGAAGCAGTGAAGTATTAGACAGGTGAGGAGAGGTTAGTGGAGCAGTACCAATGGGATGTGTCCTATTGAGCCTATGTGGTTTAATAAGGTTTTAAGGAAAGAAAAAAAAAAAAAAGACAGATGAAGTTTCATCTTGTGAGTTTAATTCCTGTGAGAGAAAGACAACAAAAAGCCCTGCTTATACACATCTTTAGAATACATGAAGGTATTTGCATTTAAGAAAATGTTCCCTAAACCATTTGAGTCTTAGAGGAAGTTTCCCTTTCATTCTTCATTTACAGTTGCAGTATCCAGAAGAAAATAAAGACAATTACCTAGTCTGGGTCAACTTATTCAGGATTGCCATCAGCCAGGCATCCGTGTCTCTTTCTTCTATTACATCTCCCTTGCTTGGAGGGCTATCAAGGTCTCCTGTAGAGTATCACATGCAGTTCTGGACACAACATTTGAACAATATCATTGGCAAATAGGGCAAAGTAAGCAGAGAGATACCAGAATCACGCATGACCCCACACAATGTCCAGTGAATAAAACTGAAAGGGGTTCTCTTTTTTTAGTACATGGTGTTCACACATTTGCAAAATATAATAAAAGTGTTTTAAAAATTAATTGATGGAATCTGTCTCTCTCTCATATCTACAGTATTCTTGAGTGTGGGGATAGTTATTGTCCCAAGCAAAAAGACTCTACTTTCCTTCCATATAGAAGGGACTCAGTGAATGTTGGTTAAAATCTTTAGTTGCACTTAAAGTAGAAAGTCTATTGAGAGCTACCAGATTCTTCCATTGGCATTTTGTAAAATCATTCATCACAGCATTTGTTTCACTGCTTTGGGCTTCTTTTTCACTTGTTGATCTCCCCTACCAAACCAGGGTCCTATGTAGAAAGAATTACTAATAACAGGTACATGGTAGCCGTTCAAAAAGATTGAATGAAAGAATGAATGAAGGCCCTCTAACATTTGACTGGGGCCATCAAATAAATATCTTTGGAGGGTTTGTTTTCAGTTTATTTTTATTTTTAAATTTTACACAGTGCTTTTAGGCTAGCAAACAAAGACTGCTTTATGCCTTGCTATTCAAAACCACTTTTATTCTAGTAAGAAGGAAGTTTGTATGAGAGATATGGCAGAGCTACATACTAGAACTGAAGAGACTTCTAGGGCCAGCCAATTCCAGTCAGCTTCTAGATACTGAGAATGGCAGGTATATGAATAAATGGCATCTTTGCTAATTTATTTCCCCCACTGTCCCCTTTAGCTGAACTGGTTTCTCTAGTGTCAAACTCTCTGAAACTTTCTTCCTTGAGAATTGAGACCTTACTTCCTCAATGTAATTATATTTGTCAAACTCACCTGCCAGTTTGTCAAAAGAATGCTTTTATGATCTCATTGTTAGTAGCTGAAGTAGTACCCAGAAATAGGTGACATGGTGACTACAGAATCCTATTTGGAAGAATTGTTAATTGTATTGCTTGTTTTTTTAGTAGCCTCCAATTGCACATTAATTCCAGGACTGTTAACACTTGCATTTGTCTACATTTGTGACGACTAATTTCAGAAATATGTCGTTATCACTGGGTTGAAGATAAATCCCATAAGAACAACTGTCCTGCATCAATAGTAGAGTTCTTTGATCTGGAGTGCAGCCGTCATTCAATAGCTGTGAGACATGTTAGTTGAATTATCTGGACCCTTCTTCATGCTTCATCTCATTTTATTACACATCCATCATGTGCTAGGAATTTTAACACGTTAGTTTTGGAAAGGTTACAAGAATTTTGTCAGAAACAAAAATCTGGTATATAGCAGAACCGTATTTTAAATTCAAGTTTGTGTAACAGCAAAGCTTGTCTTCATTTCCCCAAATCATGCTGACTGTGTATGTGTGTACACTGATGTTTAAGCAGATATTTTATTATCATGAATTGACATACTCTTGGCTATATATGAGAAAACTTTATGGGATATATAAAATACAATACTGCATAAACACACAACAATTTTATAGGTAACTGATTTTCAAGTTAAAAAAATTAAATATGTACATATTTCATTCATCCTGACAAACTCAGAGATGCTTCTTGCATTGTATCCATTTTCTAACATTCTTTATGATATTACTTCATTGCATTAGGAAAAAAAAAGTTAAAAAGGCCAAGGCAGTCTCAAACAATCTAACGATGTTTTATTTATTTTTTAATTTAAATTTATTTATTTTAATTGGAAGCTAATTATTTTACAATATTTTACTGGTTTTGCCATACATCAACATGTGTCCTCAGTATGTGTCTCAGTCTTAAGCTGTAATGAAGAAAGATTATAAAAATCATTTCACAATACATACACAAAACCATCAAACCATTGTATTGTGCATTCTAAATATATTACAATTTATTTGTCAATTAAAGCTCAGTGAAGTTGATGAGAAAAGAAAAATTCTAGGCATTTGCTTGCAGCTCCTTCAAGATTTTGTTTCTGCTTTAACCAGGCTTTACCAATATTTCAGTAGAGGTGAATGAATCACTGAGAAATCCAGACTTTGAGTCTGTTTGTACAGTGTTGCCACCCACGTATACCAGTCATGTTGTTTACAATTCACTTTAACTTACGCTTAAAAATGATAGCCAGTGCTTGCAAAAACATAGTGAACAATCACTCATTCATAAAGCTACATTTTTGTTATTCATTTAGTAAGCAACTTGACTATATAAGCCAGAGCTTAAAAGTATTTACCAACTTTGTCCTAATAAATATGCTTCTGTGACTGTAAACCAAGACAAATATCCTGAATACAGAAAGAATGTGAGGAAGAAGGAACACTGAAGTGTAAAGAAGTTTAGGATAGCATATTTTACTACAGAAAAAAAAATAGGGGAAAAATATGCATATCTCTATTTGGGAATTAGTTAAGCAGTGCGTCCTCTTTAGGGATTCCCTGGCAGTCCAGCGGTTAAGACTCCATGCTTTCATTACAGGGGACACGGGTTCAGTCCCTGGTCTGGGAACTGAGATCCTGAATGCTGCACAGTGCCTCAGAAGAAAAAAAAAAAGTACTTCACTTTTTAAAATATTACAGAGCCATTAGAAGTATAATTTTGAAGATTTTATAATAACACAGAAAGTGTTTTGGGTATCATATTAAGTAAATTTACTTTGCTTTAACTGCACCTGTATCTCTAATCCCTTTATACCAAATCTGCCATGCTTTTGTATCTGAGAAGCAGTTTGCAGGATTTGAACTCATATTTCTAGTCCCATGGCTCCCTCTACAACATGTCTTCATTAAAATCTAACAGCCTCTCAGGCTCCTGGGGGAGAAGAGCATCTAAGTAAAGATGTAAAATTGATACAGGAGGGACGAGGAGCCTGCAGATGAACAATACAATAGTTTCAGTCTCGGATGAAATTCCGTGTCTTATTTTTCTCTCCTTTGCTTCCTGAAGATCCTTTAAAATCTTATTTCTCAGTGAGTAATTTTGTCTTTATGGTACAAAAGGTAATTCCCATACCTAATATTGTTTCTAAGCACATGTGAGTACCCTGCTGAGTTATATATGAGTTTTTTTATGAATATGACACAAAATGAAAATTCCATTTCTCGAATTGAAAAAAAATGTAAATTGACTTTCACGCTCAAGTGAGTTGTTTCAGGGACGGGAGGAGGGGGATAGATTCGGTGCCTCATCTACTCTATATTCATATGTAATTGATGTAACTTTTAGTGATTGTTCTATGTTCACAAACTTCATATTCAAAGAGGAAAGCAACAGATGTTATTGATTTTAAACAGATCTTAGGTTGCCCTCATCAAATGTTGTCTACTCGAGTGAAGGCATTAGCAGTCTCTTGAAAAAATTGGAAACTGCTGAACACTGTTTTAGTTGTTTGTTGTTCAAGTTAGATTCCTTGATATTGTGCCTTATGCTTATTATGTAGTAAAAATGGGCCGCTGACATTCTAGCTGCTGTCATTCATATTTTCTTCAGTTTTTAGGCAATTGTGATAAAGCTTCTTAGATGGATGAACAATGCTGGCATGAGGAGCTATTTTTAGTGACCCTAGATGTCAATAACAAGGATGTCATTCCTGTCAGAGCAAGCAGAGTTGTGAGGAGACACACATTAGCGCTGAAATGTGAAGTTTCTAATGTGCAAAAGGTTACACAGAGAAAAGATAGTAAAATGGAAAATGCATGCACATTGGTGATATTAAAAACTGTTCGTTCATATCATCAGTATAAAACATGACGTTCACATGTTACATAAAGGAATTTTCATAGGCCAAACGACACTGGTTAGCCATCCTCACAGTCCACGTGTCAGATTAGGTTCCAAGTGGATTACTAAGCAAAGAATATTTAGCTCTTCAGGATGGAGTTATGGGATCAAACTAAGGTCATGTGACAGAAAAATCTTCCACTATGTCATTACACAGCAGGAATGCAGCCTTGGGAAAATGTACACATATATTCATGTGAGCATGCATGTGCACGCGCGCGCACACACACACACACACACACACACACGTCTGTTAATGACCAATATCAGTTAAGTTTGCCTCATCTCTTACTCCTTAAGGAAAAGTTTTGCATCATGCTAACTGATGTATCTCTAAAACTTATTACTGTGCCAGGCATGTAATCGGTTCTCAATGAATATCGTTTAAATGTGTGAGTGAGTGTATATTTGATCACGTATTTATAGTGAGAATATGTTGAATCTTCTTTAGGAGTGATCTAGAAAAATGCTTTTTATATTTTTCAACTCAAATAATTCTTTGACTTAATTAAACGACATTTTTTGGTCCAGTCAGTAGTACAAGGTAATATCCACATATTTCAACAGAGGAGAGTTTAAGAAATTGAGCTGGAAAGTGTATTGATAAACCTGATGGAAACATAAAATTCTCACTTTATGACGGCTTTGTTTTTAATAAACATGTGCTGGCAGAATGCAAGGATGGTGATTGTTCCAGACTAATTATTATTACTTGATTATGCAGAGACCATAAATATAAATATGTTAAGGAATTGAAAGTGCAAGCTAATTTCCCTAAGTGTCTTTAAAGGCAAACTTCTGAGGTCATTGACTATTATTTTTAATATCATCTATACTTCCAGAAAGGAAATATAGCATTTATAGGAAAGAATGCAGACTCCCATATAAAAATTAAACAATGTGTTTCATTGATAATATAGATAAGAAGTATTCCAGCAAGGCCTATTATAATAATTAGAATTTGGGAGTGATTCTAATTTCAGTACACTGTTCACTTACACAATTAAGTACATTATGTGCCACAGTTGAGAACTATAAAAATATTGTTAGAAAATACTGGAAGGTATCTAGCCAACTTCCTTATTTTTAGGATGGTTACAAAAATGTCTTGAATTCTTCCACCATAAGATGTCTCTCATGACATTAGGAGACATAAAATTTACATTTTGAATGAAGGATTCTGTATAGAAATCCAGTCACATAACTTCACTGTAGATACTCAATTTACCTGATAGAATAATTCAGTAACAAAGTTTGTTCCTAGGGAACTCTTGAGCCTTTAACCCTAGATGCATTGAAAACTTACCTCCTCTTTTGTGTTTCTCACTTGGGCCTGAAACTGGTATATTTATTTGTTGATTTGTTTTTTGCATTTGAACTGACTAATGCGTGAGTTTAAATATATACCTTTAGTAGTATTAGTTTTACTGTTGCTGTATTTATTGAATATGGCATACTTCTAACTGAAAAGTTAATAGCTAAACTGACATTTGTGAAAATATCCTTAAAAGAAGACAGCCTTTCATGAAGGAGAGAGAATGATTGTGTTATGTCATAGTAATAAAATTCCTTGAGAATGTAATGTCATACTTTATTTTTTATGACATTCTTAACACCCTTTCTTGCTAAGACATTTTCAAGGAAAAAGAAATAAAGAGAAGACTAAGGTGAAGTTTTAGGCATACAGAGAAATCACCCAGTGAGCATGAATTAGAGAAAAGAGTCACAAATATTACCAACCGTGAATGATCAGAGCTATTGAATTTGGAACTGCTGAATGACCCTAGTTCATTGATCAAAAAAGCAATTTGGCCTTTGAATCCCTGTTAATATCAGAAGTAGGATTTTAAAAGTGATTGGTATTTGTATTATATGTCCCATCTGAAGATACATTTAATATAAATTTCCCAAGAATCTTCTAAAATCCAAGAATAATGCTAATGCTGACTAGACAAAGATCAGTAAGGCTAATCTTACTGAGACTAGTAAGCGAGGCTAATGAGCAACTCTATTTGGTTAAGTCACCTCCATGTATAAGTATCTGAAAGATATACACACATTGCTAAAAGCAACAAAGCTAAAGGCATGGTTTTCCCTATGGAAATCAAGAAGGTTAAAAAGAGCTAATGGTTGAGTAGTTTTGTTTTGTTTTTTTTTTTTTAGAAGGAGGTAGAGTTTCATGGCATCACGGACTCGATGGACGTGAGTCTGAGTGAACTCCGGGAGATGGTGATGGACAGGGAGGCCTAGTGTGCTGCGATTCATGGGGTCGCGAAGAGTCGGACACGACTGAACGACTGAACTGAACTGAGTTTCATGTAGATAAGCAAGATGGAAGCAAATGTTCTTAACATCATGGGCATTACACAGCAAGATACTCCTTCAGGCATCCTGGCAGTTATTAAAGAGAGGTTATCAAAATGAATATAGGAATCATATATTCCTGAGGTAGACCCCACTTCTTGCCCTCCGTTTCTGTACTTGGGTCTTCCATTACCTGCATCTTTCTTATCTTGCATGTCCAGGTTATAAACCATCATTTCCAAATTTTTAAGCCTACATTTTCCATGCTGATTGTCAGAACACGGATTTGAGCACAGAATCTTCCAACAGAGCTGCCAGATACCGGGTGCCACATCTCACATTGTACTTATTATAGATGTGTGTGTTTGATATGAGAGTTTTCTGAAAGTGAAAGTTGTTCAGTCGTGTCTGACTCTTTGTGACCCCATGGACTATAGAGTCCATGGAATTTTTTAGGCCAGAATACTGGAGTGGGTAGCTGTCCCCTTCTCCAGTGGATCTCCCCAACCCAGGGACTGAACCCAGGTCTCCTGCATTGCAGGCTGATTCTTTACCAGCTGAGCCACCAGAGAAGCCCAAGAATACTGGAGTGGGTAGCCTATTCCTTCTCCAGGGGATCTTCCTGAATTAGGAATCTAACTGGGGTCTCCTCCATTTCAGGCAGATTCTTTACCAGCTGAGCTACAAGGGAAGCCCTAAGAATTTTCTGAATGTGGTACCAAATGGTCTTGAGAAATGAGTGCCTTATTGCTAACTCCCAAAGCATTCTATAGATGAGGCTATTCTTGCTGCCAAGATCCCTCACATTCCAAGGAAGTAGTTATACCATCAGGAACCTCAAGGTCAAAACTCTTACTGGAACAAAAGATGTATCAGTATCTTTGGCTGGTGTGAGAAGTATCCTAATCTTCATTGGGATAGGAAATTTATATCTCCTGAATAAATCCTTGCCTTGTTTACACCACCTAGTAAATATTGGGAGAGCTGTTTTCATAAGAGGGTCTGTCTTGTGTTTCGAAATATGTTCCAATCGTGAATATATTCTTATATAACCACAAGCAGCTGCCTTCTCTGTCTTACTCTAGGTGGCATATACAGGGTCCTATAGCATTGGTTCTGAATAACTCCCTTGAATCGTATTTTATATTACATCTTTGTCCATTCCTACTTAGAAGACATTCTTTCATTGAAGAGAGTGACTCAATTTTAAGACTGCTATTTAATGCTCTTTCCTCAGTTTTAAACTGCTTGGGGCTGGTGTACTGAGATGACCCAGAGGGATGGTACGGGGAAGGATGAGGGAGGGGGGTTCAGGATGGGGAACACGTGTATACCTGTGGCGGATTCATGTTGATGTATGGCAAAACCAATACAATACTGTAAATTAATTAACTTCCAATTAAAATAAATAAATTTATATTTAAAAAAAAATAGAAACAACCTCAGCTGCCCTCTCATAGTGTCTTGGTTTTCTTCTAGCAGACCTGTCCTCACTCCATGTAACTGAGCCTTATAAGCAGAAATAGGGCAGGTGCCCAAGACAAATATCCACAGACCAAATTGCTTTCCATGTGGAGTCATTTAGTGTGAGAGAACATAGATGGGTATTTTATTGAACATCAACCTCTCTGTGAAGGGAAGTATTTTCCCTTGAGCAAGCCACGGTTGGAGCGGACCTGGGGAGTCTCATACCTTCCGGGAGGATGTGATTATTTTCAGTGTATCTATAATGAGACACAAAATATTCAAGACCTGGGCTCTCATTATTTGTATTGCTTTTTCTCCTTATTCTTCCATGCGTCATTTTACTCCTGTTGGTCCTGCTTCAAGATGCTATCATTTTCTGAAAGAAAATAATTTTGATCAGATAATTTGCATTCTTTACAATATTCCCAATCACTACTCTCAGAACTCACATGAAAGGCTGGTTATGTCTCCCTTTTTCAGTGAGATACAGTGGCTGCTACCCGAGAGAAATGCAAGCCAGACTATCAAGACTGGGACATGAGGCATTCATGTGACAATCACATAATGAGTTGTGAAATCAGGATTTTAATGAAACTCCATTGTCTGCTCTGCAGATTAGAGTATGTCATCCTCCTGAACAAGCAGAAACATTTCCAGATTGATTGAACCATCTTTATTGAAGCAGTATCTCCATTTATTTTACTGGGACCTTTAACCCCTAAGAATAGTAGCTGATTGTAATTGCATAAATGGCATAATATTTTAGAGACCTATGAAGAACTTGTGTGGAAGCGAAATTTTTTTTTGAGCAGAGCCTGCCATTGTACATCATTCTTATTCATTTTCCTGATTTCATTAGTAAGGGTATTTGTATAGAAATGGATTAAGGTTTGCAGGTTTATTTTATTGTGTTGTAGACTCTGCTGTAATTATACCACTGATGGATTATATTAAACTGCTTTGCAGGAAGCTTTCAAAACACATCAGACTCTGGAAGTGCTTTTGATCTACAAAATCTGCTTTTTTCTTGTCCCACCTAGAGTTACTGAAAGAGTCTGCCCCAACTTAGCTCACCTACACCTTCAAATGCATATCATTTTTCTCCTCATTTTTAGGCTTGATAGGCATTAACTTGACTGTGGTAAATATACTTGAGATGCCCTCCAATCCCAAGTATACACATGTTCATAACATAACAAATAAGATTGAATAATAAGAAGAAAAAGATAAATAATAAGTTTAGTTAGTCTTACTGTATTTTTTTTTATACTTACCTGTGATATTTTGAATAAGAAATTCTCTGGGATATAGGGGCATTCTCATGAAAGCTTGGATTATAGAAGTGTAAAAGTCTTGGTGTGAATTCATCAATTTATTTCTAAGGAAGTCTGTGACTTCTAAAGAAATGAGAGAGGACAATTTGAACAGATATCATCTATCAGGAAGTCATATGAGGGGCTTCCCTGGGAGTCCAGTGCTTAAGGCTGTGCTCTTTCACTGCAGGAGATATGAGTTCAATCTCTGGTCAGGGAATGAAGACCCCATATGCCAAAGAAAAAGTCATTTGATTGGACTTTATGGGCCTTCAATGTATCCCATCAGATTGCAACTGAGGGCTTTATTCCTCAGAAGGATTCCCTCCCTGTTTTTACTTTCTCAGTTTAGGGGGCTCTGAGATACATATCTTGACAGCCCATCAATTTTTAAAATCTAAGACTAGACTCTTAGAATGTCTGAACTTGAGGGCCAAGTCTCTGGGCATAGTTTCATTCCAAAGGAGGGGAATGTGAAGCAGTCTTACTGGTGAGGCCAAGTAGAGTTCAGTAGGGAATAGGGGATAGTCCTCTCTTTTGATCATCAAATTTGTAGATCCATTGCCTGTCTCATGACTCCATTTAGATATCAAACATATATCTAAAATTTAACCAGTTCAAAAACTATGACAATACTTTGATTTCTACACAGAGATCTGTTCCTACCTACCTCCATAACCCTAGAATCCTGTGTCTTCTCATGTTTGTCTCATCTTAATAAACAGCATCATCGTATCACAGGCCAAACATACCCCAGTTCACCTTCCATCACTCTCTCACAGATACTTCATGCAGGCCAAAACTGAGTCCTCTAGGCTTTAAGTGAAAAATTGGTATCAACCTGACAAGAGCTTCCTAGCTTCTGAATAGACATCCTAGTCTAAACAGCAGTTTCTCTTCTAGATTACTGAAATAACTTCCCTGCTAGCCTGTGTTTCCTACCTTTACTCTTGTATTTCTGTGGTATATTCTCCACCAGGAAACCGGAGCAATATTTTTTTTAGGAATTTTTATTTTTGATGTGGACTATATTTAAAGTCTTGATTGAATTTATTATCATATTGCTTCTGTTTTATATTTTGGATTTTTGGTTGTGAGGCATGTGGGGTCTCAGCTCCCTGACCAGAGATCAAACCCACATTTCCTGAACTGGAATGTGAAGTCTTAATGATTGGCCCACCTGGGAAGTCCAGGAAGCACTCTTGTGAATTGAAAATCAGAGCATATTATTCGCATGTTCAGAGCCTCTAGTGGTGTGCCATGGTAGCCAGAATTAATTCAAGACTTTGCCCAGGAGGCTGCTCACTTTCATTTTCTTCTTGGTCTTTTAGCCTTCCTGATTGCATCCTCAATCCTTCCTTGCTTTGTTTAATCGTCCTCAGAAACACTATCACAGCTGGAACATTCTCGATTCATCTGTGCCACAGTAATGTATATATTTTTGGCTGCACTGATTATTCACTGTTGTGATTCTTTTTTTATTATTATTGATTAATTAATTTTGACCAGAGGCTAATTACTTTACAATATTGTAGGTTTTGCCATACAGCAACATGAATCAGCCATGGGTGTATATGTGTCCCCCCCATCCTGAACCCGCCTCCCACCTCCCTCCCCACCCCATCCCTCTGGGTTGTCCCAGAGCACCAGCTTTGAGTTCCCTGCTTCATGTATCGAACTTGCACTGGTCATCTATTTTACATAGGGTAATATACATATTTCAGTGCTATTCTTTCATATCGCCCCACTCTCATGGAATATGAATCTTAACCACTGGCCCACCAGGGAAGTCCCTACTTTTACATTCTTATTCCTCACAATTAATTGTAAAGTGCCAGAAGGATGGAGACTTTGTCTCATTTACTACTGGTCACTAGTCCCTAGCAACGTGCCTGCCTGTAATAAGCACTAAATGAGTATTTGATAAATGAATAACTAAATCAGTGAATGAACAAAAAGAGGCTAAGACTGAGTCCTGAGGAACTTGAATGTTTAAAAAATCCAAGGAAAGTTTTAGTACAAAGGAAGGACTAGGAAGATCTGAGAAAAACCAGGAGAGCTACTAAATGTGGTCCACCCTTGAATTCCCTTCCATGAATATGTATTCCAGTGAGACAGTCAGTGCTTTGAAAAGAAACAAGTCATCAAACTGGCATCTGGAAATGGAGGGAAAAGTGAAGGAGAGATAGAATCATTTAGAAGCTGCAGACTGTCCCTTTAGCAAATGATGAATGCTAAATTTAATTGGATGTGCTTCACTAGAGAAAATAGTCTACTCATTAAAACATCAATACTTGAAGTTCCAAGCAATCTGGCATCTTTTTTGAATTACAATATGTACACACAAAAAAACTTTTACAATATTTTATCCCAGTGATCGTTTTTATCCATAAATTTGTATTGAGTTTGCAATCTGTGGAGATAAGAATTTTCTAGACATTGATCATCTGCTTTGGAATCAATGTTAAAGCGTATTCATATTTGTAAAACTGATAGAATGTTATCTTCTAGTCCCTTGAGCTTAAATCAATCCCAGACACATATTTTCATATCCCTTTCATTTTGATTTGGAACTTGAAGTAAAAGATCAGTTTTATGTTGTGGAAACAATTTAAGCAGTGCAAAACTCTGAGATGTTTTGTCTTGGACTTAAACTTCCATAACTCCCTAGCCCTCAGCCGATTCTTCAAATTAGGTTTGCAGATAGGTTAGAGATTGCTTCCAGGTCTGCTTGGAAGACCAAATGACAAAACATTTCTGCCTGAAGTGTATAAATGTTAAGATAACATTAGGAGTATTAGTGCAATATATATTAAAGATTATACAGAAGTAATCTTAATAATTTTGATTTATGTGTCAATTTGTCAATAAAATACAAACTTTGTCTCTTGGTCTTCAAAATCCTATACTATCGAGCTCTTGATTATTGCTCTTAACACACTGATCTTGTCACACTAGTCCTCACATGTCATGCTCAGTATCACCTTGAAGCTCCTCATTTGCTGTTCCCCTTCCTGGAAGTTTCTTTTTCCAAATGGCTTGGTACTTTGCCTAATCTAGGACGCACCTTAAACAATATGTCCCCAGGAAGACATTACTTGACAATTCTATACAATGAATGATACCATTCATACATACCTTCACAAACAGATGTTTACTGGAAAATTTCTAAATTGTGTTGAATTACCAGTCATTCTGGGCTGTCCAGGTGGCTCAGTGGTAAAGAGCCCACCTTCCAATGCAGGAGATGTGGGTTCAATCCCTGGATCGGGAAGATCCTCTGGAGAAGGAAATGGCAACCCCCTCCAGTATTTTTGCCTGGGAAATCCCACAGACAGAGGAGCCTGGAAGGCTAAAGTCCATGGGGTCACAAAGAGTTGGACATAACTTAGCAACTGAACATGCACTAGTCCTTATACACTAACTGGATTTAGGTAATTATGCATTTCTTTATTTATGTATTTATTTATATTTTGTCATCTGTTGTGGCTCACTTACTCTAAAAAGGAATGTAAGTTTCTTGAGAGCAAGAACTCTTCTTCATTAATATAGCCTTAGCCTTCATGGCTATAGAAGGAAGGAAGAAAGGAAGGAGGAAAAAAAAAAGCCCTAAAATTTAATTGAACAATTTTTGTGAAGAATTGCTGATGTTATTTGGCATATAATTAATACCTAAAAAATAATGGATGCAATGGTTATGGTTATTTTTGCTCTTGTTGTTAGTGTTATATATATTTATTCCTCCGGGGATCAGAAAACAAATATTAAGATCTGGCTTGGGCATCTTTGTTCCTAGGAAATTCCTCAAAAGAATCACTGCCATACTTAACACTTGGTTCTCACTGAGTTACCAGTGGAATAATCAGAAGTCGTGAACAGCAACATGAGAGAGCAGCTGGGGGAATTTGTACCTGATATTTGAAGAAGAAAATAAAGTTATAAAACCCAGAATTTCTGAACCATTAAGTCAGTCTAACCCTTTGACTTTCAAAATTGCAAAATACGTTTGTTTCTTTTAAGCATTTCTTGGTTTATGTATTACAAATATATATTGAGATTATTGTGTTATTTCAGTTTAGTGAAAGATCTATTAATAATCAATCATCAGTGAGATTGTTTTAGTGTTTCCATCCCTGGAGAAATTTCAAATTCATTTGTTTTTTGAAACTTCATTTTGACCACTAATCCCCTAGTTGTTTCTCTGTGTGTTGAAAGAAAATATTTTGAAAATTGTATATTAGACATCAATTTCTCACACTTTACCCATGAATAAGGCATCACAAGATTTATGGCAAAAAACTTTATAATGTGTAGAAGGATAATCAGATATTAGAAGTAAGTAGAATCTAGTAAATAAAGAGTCTGATTTTAATATAATGATGAAAATAATTAAAAATAATAATTACCATCAACATTATTATGATGATGTTGATGATGCATCCTCTTGTTTCAGAAAATTAAAAATGTTGATCAGAGAGATATTTGATAACAATCATTTCCATGCTTCTCATGCAATCCTATTACAGGCATGCATGACAGGCAAAAAACATGATTAAAAATTAAGAATAAAATAAATGCTTACTTATCAGCATTGATTTATTCAAAACCCCTCTATGTCTCTTCCCTGGTGGCTCAGTGGGTAAAGTGTCTGCCTCTAATGCGGGAGACCTGGGTTTGATCCCTGGGTCGGGAAGATTCCCCTGGAGAAGGAAATGGCAACCCACTCCAGTACTCTTGCCTGGAAAATCCCGTGGACTGAGAAGCCTGGTAGGCTACAGTCCATGGGGTCGCAAAGAGTTGGACACGACTGAGCGACTTTCCCTTCCCTATCAGCATTGATTTATTTAAAACCCCTCTATGTCTCAATAGTTTAGGTTGTCCTGATGGCTCAGTATAAGCTGAGGTTCAAGATGTATTTTAAGAGGGCATGTCTAAGAAGTAGCAGTTTGCAAATGATATACTTATTGTAAGTATTAGATTTAATTTTAAAGAAAACTATTTTTCCAAGTGTCATCTTGAATCAATATTGTAGTGCTAAAGGTACTGTGTTGTACATATTTTCAAACTACTAAGTAATAGCCCAATTAATATTGAACTTCCTGAAATTCAGTTCTGGTGACTGTAATCAAAATAAGGCCTGTGCAAGAAGTACTTCCAATGAAGTCAAAAGGAAATATTCCTTCATGACTTACCCTTTTTAAGCTGTAGGTGATCTCTGTTCTACTGATTTGCTAGTTAGCATTCAGCTTTTCTTTTGTCAATTACCTCCATAACTGTTTTTACCTTTCAGTGACTTCCTTCTTTTGTCAGGCTTCTCTATTCCAAAGATTTCAAAGCTTAAAAAAAAATAATTCTTGAATAAGGCCTGCAGGAGATCCAATCAGCATTGATTTATTTAAAACCCCTCTATGTCTCAATAGTTTAGGTTGTCCTGATGGCTCAGTATAAGCTGAGGTTCAAGATGTATTTTAAGAGGGCATGTCTAAGAAGTAGCAGTTTGCAAATGATATACTTATTGTAAGTATTAGATTTAATTTTAAAGAAAACTATTTTTCCAAGTGTCATCTTGAATCAATATTGTAGTGCTAAAGGTACTGTGTTGTACATATTTTCAAACTACTAAGTAATAGCCCAATTAATATTGAACTTCCTGAAATTCAGTTCTGGTGACTGTAATCAAAATAAGGCCTGTGCAAGAAGTACTTCCAATGAAGTCAAAAGGAAATATTCCTTCATGACTTACCCTTTTTAAGCTGTAGGTGATCTCTGTTCTACTGATTTGCTAGTTAGCATTCAGCTTTTCTTTTGTCAATTACCTCCATAACTGTTTTTACCTTTCAGTGACTTCCTTCTTTTGTCAGGCTTCTCTATTCCAAAGATTTCAAAGCTTAAAAAAAAATAATTCTTGAATAAGGCCTGCAGGAGATCCTTAATTCATCCTTTCATTTTGGTTAATTTTTATTGTATTTTTCTCATTAACAGTCTTCTTTAAGCTTTAGATTGAAAGAATCAGGTGTATTATCCCATATAACCTCATTAGTTGGGATTCAGTATTTAAATATTAATTACATTTGACTTTCAGTTAGCACTTTGGTTTGGTTTTGAAAATTTTGTGTTCTTTTATCCTCTTTAGCATCTATTCAAAAGTTAAAAAGACTAGACACTACACAGACAAAATGGACATTTTCTAAATTCTCTTTAAGGATAGACAAGGTCACTGGGTTACATACACAAAAGCTAGCCTAAGCACTCAACTGAAACCAGATCCAAGAGAATATTTATTGTTTTGAGTCCCAAAACGTTTAGTGAGAGGATGGTAGGTTTGAGTGTTTCTTTCTTGCTTGCAATTTTTGAAGCCATAGAATCTCTCATTCTTGGAACCTCTGTGTAAAAACAGTATCAATGCAGTGTTATCGCCTGCTACATATTTTTTTTAGTAAATCAGTTTATAAAAGATTTGAGCACATGTGGATTCTTTAAATGTGTGAATTTACCTGATGATATAACAGTAGGGCCTCAATCAGGCATCGATGACACATGTTTACAGTATCAAGGATTTATTTGTGAATGTGCATCCCTCCATTTGTACATGGATGCATTCACGCCTGTTATAAATACTAAGCATTTTGAGGAATAGTATCATGGATCTCAATAGTCCCAGCAACAATGTAAGTCAGGAACAATCTGTGTGAAAGCAAAGTTTGACACATGAAATTATAGGAGTGGGGAAGAAGGTATTTTGGACAAATTGGAATGATATGTCATCTGAGTAAAGTCTTGAATTAGTACTTTAATAACTGGAGATAAGGGGGAAAGAGAGATAGTCAGGCTGAGGGCTTAGGATCAAAGGCACAGGATATGAAACAAGCCTGTACCTGAACACACCAGGAGCTTCTCCCAGCTAACATCATGAAGTTGGAACACTTTAATACCATTTCTACTATTGATTATTTTAATTTATGGTCCTTGTTCTTTTCTTAGTCCAATAGGCTCCATATTGTTTTTTTAAAATTTATTTATTTTTAATTGAGGGATAATTGCTTTACATAACTTGTTTTCTGTCAAACATATATATATATATATATATATATTTCTATTTACCTATATTTACTAATGTATGTATAACTTGCTTTCTTCTTTATTTTTTCCATTATCTCAGACTTCTTACCTGAGATTTCTTCTGTGTGGAAAATCTTGCTTTAGACTTTCCCTTTGAAGAAATTTTGATGGTGATGCATGATCATTTTTTGTGTGCCTGGTATGCCTTTTTTCCCCCCTATTATCACTCTTTATTCCTTAATTGAAAGGGCTTGTGTTTTAATAATTAATAGAATCATTGATCTATTTGATTATCATGTGCTTTCTATTTATTTGACCTATTCTAGGCCTCCACTGTCTTTATCTTCCAATACCCTCTCTTGCCCTCTCACTTGATTTTGGTTGATTGAAAATGGCTTCAGTAGGTTTTCCCTCCACTAGTGTGATATTATACCTTCTACTTCTGAACTTACAGTGAGTAACCCACAAGTTAAATATGCATCCTTAATTTACTAATTCTAAAGTCAATACGGGCCATTATTTCCCTCCTGAATAACATGGAAATTTTATATAATTTGAATCTTTTATTCTTCTCCTAAATTAAACAGTGTTCCTTTGTGTATTTATTTAGAATTAATTTATATTCCACAGAATATTATTATTTTGCAGTAATAGTCAATATTTATATGCACATTAATTATCTAATCTTTGTTCCATTCTGAAACTCTCTTCCTCTGGATCATTTTCTGTCTGACTAAAACATATTTTTTAGAAATACCTTTAGTGTAGATCTGAGGATGGAGGATTCTTTTTGTATATGTGTGTCTTAAATGACTTTGCTTCTGAAGAATATTTTTACTGAGAATTGAATTCTAAATGGAAACTTGCTTTTCTGCTTTATGCGTTCTTTTTGAATTGAATACCATTCCACTTTCTCAGGCTTCCATTGTTCCTGTTGAGAGGTTAGGTGTCAGTCAAACTTCTGCTTCTTTGAAAGTAGCGTTTTATTTTTCTCCTGTTCTTTTTAAGATTTGTTCTTCATCTGTTTTCTAAACTGACTCACTATGTTGTGTCAGGTTATGGACTTAGATTGAATTATCTTGCTTGGAAAATGTTAAGATTCTTAAAACTGAAGATTAATATCTTTTTTTTTTTTTTTAATATTTTTACTGAGAATTGAATTCTAAATGGAAACTTGCTTTTCTGCTTTATGCGTTCTTTTTGAATTGAATACCATTCCACTTTCTCAGGCTTCCATTGTTCCTGTTGAGAGGTTAGGTGTCAGTCAAACTTCTGCTTCTTTGAAAGTAGCGTTTTATTTTTCTCCTGTTCTTTTTAAGATTTGTTCTTCATCTGTTTTCTAAACTGACTCACTATGTTGTGTCAGGTTATGGACTTAGATTGAATTATCTTGCTTGGAAAATGTTAAGATTCTTAAAACTGAAGATTAATATCTTTTTTTTTTTTTTTTTGCTCTGGATCAGCTGAGACCTTTTCAATATTCTTCTGCTCTTATTTTAGTTTTTAATATTTTTCTTCTAGTATTATCCAACTTTGTTCACTTCATTTTTTATATTTCTCTTTGAGTTTACCATT
>SJYC01147411.1:0-13442 GCA_006408675.1 Madoqua kirkii
ATGTCACCTCATATTTTCCTACTCCCTGTACATATTTTAAAGCTTGTTGATTTTTTAAAAATATACTTAGCAGTTTCCTGTATTTAAATAATGTTGGTTTTATGATATAAAATTCATGTCTTTATTAAGTCTTTATCAGCTCCTTATTACTCTTCTGCTGGTTTTACTCATATTGTCTTATTCCTTTTTGTCGCTGGGTAATCTTTGTATGCTGGTCCTTGCCTCTGAAAAAAGTGCAATTTCCTGAACCCTGGAATAAGTATGCCTTTTTATAGAGAGATGTGAGGTTTGATTCTGCTAGGTGTCTGGGAGAACTGTTATTTTTGGACTACCTGAAACCAAGTTTATGACTTGACGTTCCCTGTCCGATCAAGATTATACATAAGCCAAAAAAAACCTGTACTGTAGCTAAAAGTTCTCAAGATATTTTTTGTTTGTTTTCCTTTCTGCTCATGCTGGTCTCGGCATCTGAAAATTCTTTGCATTGGTTCCTTTTTTAACATGGGGGAAGGAGAAGCATATTTATGTTTTTGCATCTCTGCAGTTCTAACTTAATGTAAGAAGAAGTGTTCTATCGGACACTTACTTTTGATGGGGCTGCTCTTCTGTTAAGTAATTCTCACTTGGTAAGAATGACCCATCAAAGTATAAGAGTGATATTGGCAGATACCACCCGGTAAAAGTAATCTTGTGCTTTAGTACTTCGGCATCCTGGTTTTTCAGATCTTCAAATCATTTACGGTGACTGCTTATTTTTTATTCTAACATTTATGCTGCTTTCATAGGAGAGGTTATTAGAATGATCTCACTTATTGTGGTGCACTTTTCCTTGACTTCTCACTCTCATTTCTGATCACCATTTCTATCATTATTTTTGCATCTTATTCAAATTCTGTGAAGTTTCCTCTTACTTCTAGTTCCAGATTCTTTACCAGAAGAAAACAATGACAAATAATGAGCTCTCTTGAGTAACACTGATACTGTTTGTATTCCTTTTGTCAGTATTTTGTCATGATTTTCATGAATTCTTAAAAACCATCTCTTTCTATTATGTCACTTTTCCTCCTATGAACTCAGGCATATCTTTGTAACTCATAAGTTTTCACTGGGCACTAATGTACAACTTTTGACACTTATATTTGTTTTGAAATGCCAAAATTGATATATGTATATTGCAAGAACTCTGAACAATAGAGAGAAAGAAAAACAAACAAAAATCTGTGATATTTAAGCACAACTGTGGCTATAATTTTAGAGTATTTCTTTTCATTTTTAGTGAACTTTTCATGACAAAGCATAAAGTGATATATTGTTCTCTTTGTTTTAATATGGGCAAATGTTCATTTAATAATGTTATTTCAGCTGGTTTATTGATGACATTTACTAATGTATAATATTGCACTAACTGGTAGGCTCAGGTTAAAAGCTAATACTTTAAAGACAGTTCATCTGCATTTGACTTCTAGACCACTCATTTACGTATAAATTATTCATTTACATCTAAATCACTGTCTTTACCAGTCTTTTCAAACTTTTTATAATTCATATATTAAATAAGGATAATAATAGTAGGGCTTACTACATAAGAAAATACTTATAGAACACAGACATTATTGTAGCATGTGTTCATAATTCTGTTTGCCACTTTTAAAATTTAAAAATTTGAGCAAGATAGGATATACTATGGATAGAATTTTGTTCATATTTTTGATTTGGAATGTTATGTGCATTGTTACTTCCAAAATGATATATGCATTACTACTTCCATTATTATGCATGTAGAAAACTAACAACACAAACCAGTTGAAAGTCTTCTTTTTCTGGAGTTTTATGGTGGTTCAAATTAAGAAAGTTAGACTCCCCACATTTAGAACAGAAATGAAGTTGTGCATGTTGAAGAGGGGAATGTTTTTGTACTGACATATGATTCTGTTTCCCATAGCTTCTCAACATTGGTTCAGCTAACAATTGGGAAGACTTTTTAAATGTTGTACACAAAATCTATAGTGATAATTAATGAAAAGCATCATCACACATTTCTGTTCCTACTCTAAATTTGGTCATCTTTATCCATGTGTAGCTGTAACTGTCTTAGTACATATCACTTAGACAGACTTCTAGAGACTCTTCTAGACTTTAGAGAATAGCGTCTAGAGACTCCTCTAGAGATGCCACTAGAGACTCTTCTCATAAACCGTACCTGCTCTATAGAACTGCTGTCTCTTATACACATCTAGATGTGTATAAGAGACAGGACATATCCAGTGAGTTATTAAATTTAAGCATTTTTTAAATTTCTAGAATCTCTACTTACTATGTCACCTCATATTTTCCTACTCCCTGTACATATTTTAAAGCTTGTTGATTTTTTAAAAATATACTTAGCAGTTTCCTGTATTTAAATAATGTTGGTTTTATGATATAAAATTCATGTCTTTATTAAGTCTTTATCAGCTCCTTATTACTCTTCTGCTGGTTTTACTCATATTGTCTTATTCCTTTTTGTCGCTGGGTAATCTTTGTATGCTGGTCCTTGCCTCTGAAAAAAGTGCAAATTTCCTGAACCCTGGAATAAGTATGCCTTTTTATAGAGAGATGTGAGGTTTGATTCTGCTAGGTGTCTGGGAGAACTGTTATTTTTGGACTACCTGAAACCAAGTTTATGACTTGACGTTCCCTGTCCGATCAAGATTATACATAAGCCAAAAAAAACCTGTACTGTAGCTAAAAGTTCTCAAGATATTTTTTGTTTGTTTTCCTTTCTGCTCATGCTGGTCTCGGCATCTGAAAATTCTTTGCATTGGTTCCTTTTTTAACATGGGGGAAGGAGAAGCATATTTATGTTTTTGCATCTCTGCAGTTCTAACTTAATGTAAGAAGAAGTGTTCTATCGGACACTTACTTTTGATGGGGCTGCTCTTCTGTTAAGTAATTCTCACTTGGTAAGAATGACCCATCAAAGTATAAGAGTGATATTGGCAGATACCACCCGGTAAAAGTAATCTTGTGCTTTAGTACTTCGGCATCCTGGTTTTTCAGATCTTCAAATCATTTACGGTGACTGCTTATTTTTTATTCTAACATTTATGCTGCTTTCATAGGAGAGGTTATTAGAATGATCTCACTTATTGTGGTGCACTTTTCCTTGACTTCTCACTCTCATTTCTGATCACCATTTCTATCATTATTTTTGCATCTTATTCAAATTCTGTGAAGTTTCCTCTTACTTCTAGTTCCAGATTCTTTACCAGAAGAAAACAATGACAAATAATGAGCTCTCTTGAGTAACACTGATACTGTTTGTATTCCTTTTGTCAGTATTTTGTCATGATTTTCATGAATTCTTAAAAACCATCTCTTTCTATTATGTCACTTTTCCTCCTATGAACTCAGGCATATCTTTGTAACTCATAAGTTTTCACTGGGCACTAATGTACAACTTTTGACACTTATATTTGTTTTGAAATGCCAAAATTGATATATGTATATTGCAAGAACTCTGAACAATAGAGAGAAAGAAAAACAAACAAAAATCTGTGATATTTAAGCACAACTGTGGCTATAATTTTAGAGTATTTCTTTTCATTTTTAGTGAACTTTTCATGACAAAGCATAAAGTGATATATTGTTCTCTTTGTTTTAATATGGGCAAATGTTCATTTAATAATGTTATTTCAGCTGGTTTATTGATGACATTTACTAATGTATAATATTGCACTAACTGGTAGGCTCAAGTTAAAAGCTAATACTTTAAAGACAGTTCATCTGCATTTGACTTCTAGACCACTCATTTACGTATAAATTATTCATTTACATCTAAATCACTGTCTTTACCAGTCTTTTCAAACTTTTTATAATTCATATATTAAATAAGGATAATAATAGTAGGGCTTACTACATAAGAAAATACTTATAGAACACAGACATTATTGTAGCATGTGTTCATAATTCTGTTTGCCACTTTTAAAATTTAAAAATTTGAGCAAGATAGGATATACTATGGATAGAATTTTGTTCATATTTTTGATTTGGAATGTTATGTGCATTGTTACTTCCAAAATGATATATGCATTACTACTTCCATTATTATGCATGTAGAAACTAACAACACAAACCAGTTGAAAGTCTTCTTTTTCTGGAGTTTTATGGTGGTTCAAATTAAGAAAGTTAGACTCCCCACATTTAGAACAGAAATGAAGTTGTGCATGTTGAAGAGGGGAATGTTTTTGTACTGACATATGATTCTGTTTCCCATAGCTTCTCAACATTGGTTCAGCTAACAATTGGGAAGACTTTTTAAATGTTGTACACAAAATCTATAGTGATAATTAATGAAAAGCATCATCACACATTTCTGTTCCTACTCTAAATTTGGTCATCTTTATCCATGTGTAGCTGTAACTGTCTTAGTACATATCACTTAGACAGACTTCTAGAGACTCTTCTAGACTTTAGAGAATAGCGTCTAGAGACTCCTCTAGAGATGCCACTAGAGACTCTTCTCATAAACCGTACCTGCTCTATAGAACTGTCAACCCAGGAGTTTATCAATTTACTGAAGGAGCAGCACAAGGTGAACAAGTGAGTCTCTCCCACACATATGGATCAGTAGATGATCATAGCTGGAAAGCATTCTACAGACATCAATTTTTTTCAAGTGATGAAATGGAGGTTCCTAGGTTGTTTTCCCATCAGGTTAGTGAGAGCACACAGGTAGTCACCTGCATCACTTGAAAGAACCACTTGAAAGAACCAATGAGCCCTTATCATGACAAGGTTAGTTTGGTTATTTTATGTGTCTCATTGGGCTGTCTCATCAGGGATTCAAAGAACACCTCATTTCCCTGGATCTTGAATTCTGAATCATAGTAACTTTCCCATGGTACTTAACCCTTTGAAGAACTGTTCAAGTTTTCCTAAATTCTCAAATTTTCTACTATAGTATACTCACTCTTATTTCTGTAATTCATGAAGGTATGCAAACAGTTGTAAAACCTTAAAATGTGAGTCTGATGATTCAAAAAAAATTAATTTTCCATTCCTAAGACTATTTAAATTAAACCCACTTTGAATTGCCCTCTAGATGTTCATTTTCAGCAGTTGCCTTGTAATGGCTTTTTTTGTTCCTGCTTTTGTTCATAGACAGTCCACAGATATGAAATTTGGCTGCACCAATTAGAAAGACTTTGGCAGCTAGGAGAATTCTGCTATTTAAACTGACTTAAATGAAAAGGGAATAGAAGGAATATGTTACCTCACAAAGCAAGGTGTCTTACTGAAACATGGTGTATTAGGTAGAAATAGGTTAGACTGTTGAAATAATGAGACCTGGAAATGCAATGGTTAAACAAAGTAGGCTATCTGTTTCTCAAGATGTAGGAGGACCATATGTCTGAATACATTTGTAAGTGGGCCATATGCAGGTGGATTATTCTCAGCCAATGTATCTTCCTCCCAAATTTATTTCTCCCCTTTAACTTCAGTGTCCCATAGAATGCTATCAACATTTTCATCTGTTCATTTCTCACTCTTCGGACCTGTATGCATGTTCTAGTCCATAGACGAAAGGGACAAGAAAAAGTACAGAACAAGCAAGTTCCTTTCAAAGAAGCAACATGAAAGCTGATAACAGGGCAGTTCTGTTCACACTCTGTTTCCAAGGAGGGCTCATTCTCAAGGCCATGCCTAGCGTGAAAATTGTTGGCCTAATAAAACTGAAGTGAATTGTATACTGAAAGAAAAAGTGAAGAGTAGGTAGGAGGGGTGTTTGGGCTGGAGATAGGAAGAAGTAACAGCACAGCCCCAGGCAAGTTTCATAGTGCATTGATTCAGCAACTCAATTATGTCAACTTTTCTCTTTCTTCTTTTTTTACCATTGACAGCATGTGAATCTTCCCTTACTCCAGTTCCACTCACTGTCCCAAGAAAGCCACAGATGATCCCCGTCAAGACATGAGATATTCAGGGGCAAAAAGGACTAGCCTTTTGTGGGATTTTATATCATGAGTGATTTAACCTTACCCAGAAATCCTGCAGCCAGCTCTCACAGGGTTACCTGCCCATTAGTGCATCCATAAAGAGAATCAGAGCACTACTGTTACTTACAACAGTCAGTATTTACTGCTGCACTGGGACTGGGTCTTGACTCTAAGTCACAGAGGTAAGGGATAGATGCTTGAACAAACCTGAAACTCTGTTTTCAAAGAGAGGGAAGGAGGATGGATAATAAGATAACCACTGCTTACTGAACATTTCTGCTTTGAGACCAATAAAAGGTACAGCTGCTCAGTTTAACATGGTTCCGGAAATCTTATGATCACCTTTTTCTTCCACAAACAAAGTTCAGATAGTTTAGAGGACTTGCACAAGGTCACATAGCAAGCTAATGGTTGAACTGTACATTGTCATTCTTCCTAAAACTTCAGAACAAACAAATGTGCATATAAATAAACAAAGCAACCCGTTTTTCCAACATACGCTTATGTTGATAAAGCAACAGCTATATAAGTTTGTACACATGAATGAGCAACTAGAATTCGTTGCCACATTTTCTCGATGGGGCCTTAAAAATAACCACTGTCTTTAAGTTGTAATTTTCCACTTCTGGTCTTCAAGAAAAGCAAGTGTTCTTCCTCTCTGTGACTTCCATTAAGTCCAAACACTGGAATGGTATGCTGATTTAAATCAAGCAGTGTTGATTTTGCAATAATTGTATAATAACTACTTTTGTATAGGGAAATGAATTTGGGGAGGGAAAAGAAAACATGAGAGACAAGAATTCTACATGAGGAAAGTGGAGGCATATATTTACTACGGATTGTGGAGAAAAATGAGAAATTAGAATAGATGTTATGGGCTGTAGTATAGAAAATATTTATGAAGTAGATGAATTTAGATTTCCAGTTAGCATAGTTTTTTTCTTTTTTTTCCCACGTGTACCATTCTTTAAGTCTTCATTGAACTTGTTATAGTGTTGCTTCTTTTCTGTGTTTTGGTTTTCTGATCATGAGGCATGTGAGATCTTAGCTCCCTGACCAGGGATCGAACCCACACCCTCTGAACTGGAAGGCACAGTTTTAACAGCTAGACCACCAAGGGGAGTCCCAGTCAGCACAATTTTATAAGAACAGACTAAACATCAGAATAGAGATGTTGCTGTGGAATACAAGAATAACAAAGATGAAGAGAGGGGAAGAAGCATTAAGACAAGAGGGCATGAGAGGATGGGAAACTGGCCTTATGAAGCAGGCCAGAGTGCTGAAAAGGGCACATGGGATACTCCCCGGGCTCATTCAAGCCTTTCTCAGGTTATTCTCTGGGTTAAAGTTTGAGCTTCATTCTGAAGAGGGAGGAAGACCTTTATAATTTTAGCAGGCAATGAAAATTATATCATTAGAAAAGATGAACTGGACATGTGTGCACTTGATGGAAAGCAAGCAAACAGTGAAACCAGTGATGAAACCAGTATAGTGATCAAGGAACAAGTTTTTGTCCTTTTTTTTGTCTGCTTTTTTGGTAAAGGTTTATACTACCTTGACAGGAATAGTGGGGAACACAGCACAAAGGCAAATAGGTTTAAAAGGTGAAAGTAGCAGGTCATGCTATGTCTCTGGAGGCCATCGTTTGAAGAGATGTGCAGACATACCTCAGCTCAATCTAAGACAGAGCTCTTTGATAACTAGAGCTTTCAAAATCTGAAGTCAGTCACCTCGTCAGGTAGCAATTCCCTGACCACCGAAAGTCATCATTCCAGGGTTGGAAGGACAGCTGGGAAGGGAAGTATTCGCTTCTGTATTCAGCGTATTTGACCAAAAGGAGGTAATTGATTAAAAAAAGATTGTTTTCATCTCAATCATGCAAATATTTCATGATTGTATTCTGGAAATGAATCTTCAGATGAAAGATAATAAATGTCGGGAAAAAAAGTATTTATATAAATCGATAAGAAAACACTATACAGGTTTACCAAACCAGAGAGAGAGATGCTGAGAAAGGGAGAGAGATTATATAAGGTAGATATAATGTGTATATATTTTAAAATCAGTGGTTCTCAACTGGGGCAATGCTTTTCCCTACAGGTCATTGATTAACTCTGGAGGCACATTTGGTTTTCCCAGCTGGGGAGGTGTCTAAGAGGGAGAGACAATGGGTGGTCCCTAGTCTTCAAAGCAAAAAAAAAAAAAAAAAAAAATCATCTGGCTCAAGATGTCAGCAGTACTATTGAGGCTGGAAACCCTGTTTTAAATGAAGAGGTACACTGGCCACTCAATCCACCTTCTTGTTTGGTGTGAAATTGTGTATGCTGTTGGTCATATATTGTGTTGATTTACAGACACACGTGTAAGGGAGGCTGAAACTGGCTTATTTCCCTGGTGCATGATGAAAGTAAAGCATTGGAAATAAAAAGTGTCTGAGATATTAGAATACAACTGCATTCTCCTCTCTGTGAATGACTTCTTACTCCATTTCACTATTAAAATAGGTTCCTCTTCTGAGAGGCATAATATTACTTCAGTGTGACATCTCATTTAAAGTTGTCCTTGAGAACAGCAGATAATAATATTGTACCTGGCTTCATAATTGGACTCAAAAGCTAAAAACCGACCAAATTTGTTCAGCATTTTATTTAAAATTGGTTAATGTGTGAAAAAGTCATACATTAGAATGACACCTTTCAGAAAGGCCTATTAAAGTCACATCACAATAAAAGTGTGCCTTAAATTCAACAGCAAATTTGTCATTAATAGAAACCTTGTCGACTATTCAGTGAAAAGGGCTTTCTGACTAGAAAGATTGCCAAATGCCTAGAAATGACTATGGAGCAAAGTAGAGGCTTTCCTTGTGGTACATTGATTAGAAAAGACCTTAGAAATCACCTGGTTTGTAATGATGAGACAGAGCTCAGAGAAAAGAAGTCTAAAGACTCACATTACCTGTTTATTTGCAGACCAGATCCAGACATTCTAGCTCCCAGTCCAGTGCTCCTTCCAGGGCCTCAGGATATCTCACGTTTGCTTTTCCTTTTTTAAAGCAAACTAAAATCTTTTGCACAGCAAAGAAAACAATCAAGAGAATTAAAAGGCAACTCAAAGAATTAGAGAAAACAGTTGCAAACTATATACCTGGTAAAGGGTTGATTTCCAAAACTTAAAATGAATGTCTACATCTTAGTGACAATGGAACAAAACAAAACAGAATAACAAATAGCAATTAAAAATGGGGCAAAAGGCTTGAGCAGCTCTTTTTCCAGAGAAGATGTACTAATGGCTAACAGGCATATAAAAAGATGTTCAGCATCATTAATTATCAAGGAAATGCAAATCAAAAGCATAATGAGATACCACCTCAAATCTGCTAGGATGACTTTTTTTTTAATGTCATGATTAACTTTATTTTAAATTGGAGGATAATTGCTTTATAATGCAT
The DNA here is from genome assembly GCA_006408675.1 of Madoqua kirkii. Lineage (NCBI taxonomy): Eukaryota > Metazoa > Chordata > Mammalia > Artiodactyla > Bovidae > Madoqua > Madoqua kirkii. Next base: position 9,427 of record SJYC01147411.1, read on the forward strand.
TAGTTTATGCTGTGTAGTAATATGAATCAGCCATAAGTATACATATATTCCCTGTGAAACTGGTAAGTGTCATTTCCAGGGAGCTTCTGAAGAACTCAGGCACCATAGTCCTTTATGTTTCAGTGCAGAGAAGAATTCAATGAAAGAGCAAAGTGGTAGATAAGAAATGACTTATTAGAATAGGACACTTGTGAGATGTACAAGTGGATGGGCAAGAAAGGCCTCACCCTGAGAACTTATTGGGCTACAGTTTTATAATAAAAGGAAAAGTGGGGAGAGGGAGAAGACCTTTGCTTTTGTTGACTAGATATCATGTTTCCATCATCAGTCCTCCCCCCAGGCAGGGCAGGGAACTTTACTTATCTCTGTATGGTAGGTCAGGACTATCATATATCACTTCAGAAAAATATTTTCAGGTTTTAGTACAATGAAGGTTTTTTTTCATCTTGAAAGGTCACCTTTCCATTAATGATTATTTTTTGTGTGCACAGAGCCTGTACTAGGTGTCATTAACTTACTGAGGTCACTAGACAGGATGGCGGGCTCATGCCACTACTGGTTTCTTGTTTGGGGGCATGTCTTGTGCTTCTGTTGCATGGTTTTGTTGCTAACCAAGCCTGCTTGCTTTTGTGGTTAAGCAAATCTGCTTTCTCGAGTAATCAGTAAGTTATAGGAGTCTCCTATATATTTCTACCTATAATCCCCTACTGGGATTAACTATTTAGTCACTTCTTTTGTCCCTTCATTCTGTCCCTGTCAGTTGTGAGCCTCTCTCTCCTCTCCTCCCATCCTACCCCTTGAGATCATCACAAAGCATTGGGCTGAGCTCCACTGTGCTACACTCAGCTTCCACTAGCTTATTATTTTACACAGGACACATTAGTTCAGTTCATTTCAGTTCAGTTGCTCAGGCATGTCCGACTCTTTGCAACCCCGTGAACTGCAGCACGCCAGGCCTCCTTGTCCATCACAGTCTCCTGGAGTTCACTCAGACTCACGTCCATCGAGTCAGTGATGCCATCGAGCCATCTCATCCTCGGTCGTCCCCTTCTCCTCCTGCCCCCAATCCTTCCCAGCACCAGAGTCTTTTCCCATGAGTCAACTCTTCGCATGAAGTGGCCAAAGTACTGGAGTTTCAGCTTCAGCATCATTCCTTCCAGAGAAATCCCAGGGCTGATCTCCTTCAGAATGGACTGGTTGGATCTCCTTGCAGTCCAAGGGACTCTCAAGAGTCTTCTGCAACCCCACAGTTCAAACGCATCAATTCTTCGGCACTCAGCCTTCTTCACAGTCCAACTCTCACATCCATACATGACCACAGGAAAAACCATAGCCTTGATTAGACGGACATTTGTTGGCAAAGTAATGTCTCTGCTTTTGAATATACTATCTAGGTTGGTCATAACTTTTCTTCCAAGGAGTAAGCATCTTTTAATTTCATGGCTGCAGTCACCATCTGCAGTGATTTTGGAGACCCCCGAGATAAAGTCTGATACTGGAATTCCATCACCTCCACTAGCTTTGTTTGTAGTGATGCTTTCTAAGGCCCACTTGACTTCACATTCCAGGATGTCTGGCTCTAGATTACTGATCACATCATCATGATTATCTGGGTTGTGAAGATCTTTTTTTGTACAGTTCTTCTGTGTATTCTTGCCACCTCTTCTGCTTCTGTTAGGTCCATACCATTTCTGTCCTTTATCAAGCCTATCTTTGCATGAAATGTTCCCTTGGTATCTCTAATTTTCTTGAGGAGATCTCTAGTCTTTCCCATTCTGTTCTTTTCCTCTATTTCTTTGCATTGATCACTGAGGAAGGCTTTCTTATCTCTTCTTGCTATTCTTTGGAACTCTGCATTCAGATGCTTATATCTTTCCTTTTCTCCTTTGCTTTTCATCTCTCTTCTTTTCACAGGTATTTGTCGGGCCTCCTCAGACAGCTATTTTGATTTTTTGCATTTCTTCTCCATGGGGATGGTCTTGATCCCTGTCTCCTGTACAATGTCACGAACCTCATTCCATAGTTCCTCAGGCACTCTATCTATCAGATCTAGGCCCTTCAATCTATTTCTCACTTCCACTGTATAATCATAAGGGATTTTATTTAGGTCATACCTGAATGGTCCAGCTGTTTTCCCTACTTTCTTCAATTTGAGTCTGAATTTGGCAATAAGGAGTTCATGATCTGAACCACAGGCAGCTCCTGGTCTTGTTTTCCTTGACTGTATAGAGCTTCTCCATCTTTGGCTGCAAAGAATATAATCAATCTGATTTCAGTGTTGAGCATCTGGTGATGTCCATGTGTAGAGTCTTCTCTTGTGTTGTTGGAAGAGGGTGTTTGCTATGACCAGTGTATTTTCTTGGCAAAACTCTATTAGTCTTTGCCCTGCTTCTTTCTGCATTCCAAGGCCAAATTAGCCTGTTACTCCAGGTGTTTCTTGACTTCCTACTTTTGCATTCCATCCCTTATAATGAAAAGGACATATTTTTCGGGTGTTAGTTCTAAAAGGTCTTGTAGGTCTTCATAGAACCATTCAACTTCAGCTTCTTCAGCATTACTGGTTGGGGCATAGACTTGGATAACTGTGATATTGAATGGTTTGCCTTGGAGATGAACAGAGGTCATTCTGTCATTTTTGAGATTGCATCCAAATACTGCATTTCAGACTCTTTTGTTGACCATGATGGCTACTCCGTTTCTTCTGAGGGATTCCTGCCTGCAGTAGTAGACATAATGGTCATCTGAGTTAAATTCACCCATTCCAGTCCATTTTAGTTCGCTGATTCCTTGATTGTTGACGTTCACCCTTGCCATCTCTTGTTTGACCACTTCCAATTCGCCTTGATTCATGGACCTGACATTCCAGGTTCCTATGCAATATTGCTGTTTACAGCATTGGATCTTGCTTCTATCACCAGTCACAGCCACAGCTGGGTAAGATTTTCGCTTTGACTCCAATCCTTCATTTTCTTCTGGAGTTATTTCTCCATTGATCTCCAGTAGCATACTGGGCACCTAATAACCTGGGGAGTTCCTCTTTTGGTATCCTATCATTTTTGCCTTTTTATTCTGTTCATGGGGTTCTCTAGGCAAGAATACTGAAGTGACTTGCCATTCCTTTCTCCAGTGGACCACATTCTGTCAGACCTCTCCACCATGACCCGCCCATCTTGGGTTGCCCTGTAGGCATGGCTTGGTTTCATTGAGTTAGACAAGGCTGTGGTCCTAGTGTGATTAGATTGACTAGTTTTCTGTGAATATGGTTTCAGTGTGTCTGCCCTCTGATGCCCTCTTACAACACCTACCATCCTACTTGGGTTTCTCTTACCTTGGGCGTGGGGTATCTCTTCACGGCTGCTCCAGCAAAGCGCAGCTGCTGCTCCTTACCTTGGACAAGGGGTATCTCTTTACTGCTGCCGTTCCTGACCTTCAATGTTGGATAGCTCCTCTAGGCCCTCCTGCGCTTGCGCAGCCACGGCTCCTTGAGTTGCACCTCCTGGCTGCCAGCCCAGCCCTCGGGCGTGAGTGGCTCCTCCAAGCCGCCTCCCCTGGCCTCGGGCTCGGGGTGGCTCCTCAGGGTCACTGCCCCTGGCCTGGGGCGAGAGGTGGCTTCTCCCGGCCACCCCTGAACTTGGACGTGGGGTAGCTCCTCCTGGCCACCACTGACCTCAGACGCGGGGTAGTTCCTTCCAGCAGATGCAGGAAGGAACCCAGCAGATGCAGGGTAGCTCCTCTCGGCTGTCCCTGCACTGTCACAGCCTGGCACTCTTGGCCACTGCCCCTGACCTCGGACGTGGGGTAGTTCCTCTCTGCCGCGCTCAATGCGCCGGCTCGTCGCTGCCGCCTGCGCTCAGTGCCCCGGCTCGCTGCCACGACAGTATAAATGTCAGTGCTACTCTCAGTTCATCCCACCCTATCTCAGTTTAGAGAACAGGATTTTAAGGGATTATCTACGTTCTTCCCAGGAGACAATTGTAGTCACTGAAACTAAGAGAGACGCCCCCCCACCCCCCCCC
>SJYC01147412.1:0-53347 GCA_006408675.1 Madoqua kirkii
GGAACTCTCTTGCTTTCAAAAAAAAAAAAAAAAACCATGGCTAAATAAGACTTGGAAATATTTCATGCTGCACCTCAAGAATGTATATTCTTCACATTTGCACAAGGAAAATATCTAAATTTGTTTCACTTAAAAGCTTAGTTAACCTAAAAGACATTCAACTTGGTCTGCAATAACTTAACAATGAAATTATGAGTTCATGAAGCACGAATTAATGTTATCTGGTCTACAGCTTCTTGCAAAACAAAAAATTGGCCAAACTCTCTTTTGCTTAATGTTTTAAGCCTGGTCCTTCTGATTGAAGTGATTCTTAAGCTCTTTCTTTCTTGGACTAACTCTTCATTTCCCTGTATATTGTGTCATCTCCTCTGAAACGCTCCTTTACCATCCTCTGCAATGCTCCTTTACCATCCTCTGCTTAAGGTAACACTTCTTTCCTAATAAGCATACTCTGAAGATAAGTTATACAGTATTTCACCCTATAGTTTGTGGTTTCTTTCTCTCCCACTAAGGAATATTATCCTTGAATGCATTTGCTTTCAGCTTACATCAGTGTTAGGAACAGAATAACTGCTTTATAAATGAAATCTCAGCGAATAAATTTTATGATTTTTCTTCAAATATCTTTAAAGAAGAAAATCTCAAAGTTTCTTTGCAAATATCATCTTTCCTTTTAGAAAATATTCTATTTTATCTTTTTTAGGCCTTCCTGGTATCTATCCACAAAATATATGTTCAATTAATTGTACCATAGAGTTGTTCTTTGGTGTCTTTCATATATACATTTATAGATATATATGTTCAGTATATCACTAATTAAATATGTGAAGCTCTGAAAATATATGAAATGATAATATTAATACTGTTGACAGATGAATATCATATTCAAAAGAGTTTTTAGATATAGATTTTTACCCCCAAATCTTGCAACCACCTTAAAAGTTAGCTAGAGAAATAGTAAAGGACACTTCTTTGAATTGAATCTTGGCTTTGAAATTTTGATCTTGAATTTGGATTCTGCCGTTGATGTTCTTAGGCTTCCCTGGTGACTCAAATGGTAAAATCTGCCTGCAGTGTGGGAGACCCAGGTTTAGTTCCTGGGTAGGGAATATCCCCTGGAAAAGAGAATGACAACTCACACAGATTCTTGCCTGGAGAATTCCATGGACAGAGGAGCCGAGCAGACTATAGTCCATGGAGTTACAAAGAGTCAAACATGACTGAATGACTTTGACGTTACTTTCACTGATATTCTTAAATGTCAGTGCACTTTTAATAATAATATCCATAGCAAGAGCAATATCAAAAGGCTATAAGAAAAAAATAAATGAAATAATACTTTAAAAATCCTAGCTTATGGAAAAGCATCACCATTTACTTGATTTCCATTTAATTATTTTCATTATTATTGTTATCTAAAGAATCTAAAGCCAAAGTTTCTTCTCTTCTAAATATTTCACATGTGAGCCAAATAAATCAATTTTCAGTTAGTTATGTATTTTATATAAAATTTAATTATGTAATTGAATTTCAGTTAATTATGTATTCTACTTTGCCAAATATAATAAGGATTAGAGCAGTAGTTTAGTGCACTTTAGTTTTGCTAACCTGCTTCTATTTCTTTTCATGAAGCAGTGATCTGGTCAAATTTTGTCAAATTTACAGTTCTTTGCAAAGATAAGTGTTCCTAATCCACCTCCCTCTGTGTGTGAGCCTACAGCACTATCACCCTAATCCTGCAGTGCTTTGGCAGGCTTGCAATCTAGGAATGAAATGACCTAGGAGAGATAGGATGGATATGTTCAGTTTTGTAAACATAGGGATAAGGAGCAGCATTGTGGCTGTTCCTTCAGTGCTATAAATTTCAATAGCTTGGTTTCAAATGCATTATTTTTAATTATTTCTAGGTTGATTCAGGTTAAAGTAACTTTCTCTCTGAGAGGCATTTTCTCCTCCAACACATATAATACCAACAGGCTGACTCATACCCTGACACTAAAGGCTGTGACATGAAGCATGAACCCAGCCAGACCCTGGACTTGCCCCCCTGGACCACCAGCTCACCCACACACCATCACATGGATGTTCAGTTTTCTCTCCCTTTTGCTTCACTGTTTACGCTGTGCTTTGAGCAGACACGGTTGAGCATATGTGCATTTATCACACATTTTAAACTGTGGCTCTTGCCCTTGCACCAGATTCCTCCTTTGACCCCTGGCTCTCTATCTGGACTCAGCTTGTTCTCTCAATCAGAGTACTTTTGTGTAAAATACTTATTATATCCAGCCCTGGGTTATAGTCTCACTTTAGTTCCTACTATTGTAGGAAATTCCAAAGCATCACCCCACCAGTCTATCACATTTCTCTGGGTACAATGTTCCAGGACAACAATACACAGGTGGAAACCAATTATGTTTTAAAGACCTTGCTCAACCCTTAAAAAAAATTTTTTTTAACAACTTCCCCTGGAAGCCCCATTCGGTATTTATCTCTCTTCCTAGCTATCACACATCTCCTTATCTCTAGTTTCAGTCTTTTCTTTAACTAGTGGCCCTCTGTCATCCTTTAAAGGAAATTGGGAGGAAGAAAGTAAGAGAGAGTATAAAGGAGAAAGTACAAGGCAGCAGATTTCTAAATGTGGTCCTGGATCAGTAACAGAAACACCATCTGAGAACTTGTAAGGAATGCAAATTATTGACTTCCACCCCAGACCTACTGAGTCAGATTTCACACTCTATTTTTAAAAGCTCACTAGGTGATTCTAATGCCTGCTAAAGTTTTAGAAATACTCCAAAGTGATTATAAGTATAGATTCTTTAGTCATATAAATTGGTCCCACTAATTGCTAGCTATGTGGCAGTGAAAAGATATTAAACAACTCTCTACTTTTATTTTCTCATGAAAGATGCAGATAATGGAATTGACACTGTAAGGGCTGTGAAATATAAATAATACAAGTAATGCATTCAAAGGTGTCTGCCACATTATAGAGCATTTAATAGTGATAATTATAGCAAAGACCAAAAGAAGGCATTGACAACAGATTCCAAATATTGGGGAGGTGAATAAAATTTCAACATTCCTGAAATATGTTCACATTATTATTATTTTCAGTGGTTCTGCTCTGTTGTACTTTCTGCCTAGAGTAAGATACTGTGGTTAGCCTTTTAATTGACAGATCAAACTGCTTCTTGATTTCAAGGTGAGATTCGAAGGAGAAACAAGTGTGTGATTTGTTCCTTATTAAATAAATATTAGTTAGTGTTAGAAATGAAAAGTAAAAGTGATGTGATAAAGTGTAGGGTGTCATGGAATCAAAAACTTTTCCCTTTGGTAGCACTTCAGAGATCAACTAATGGAATAACTTGACAAACACTCGAATTTCCTTAAAAGTTTCCCTGACAAGGGTTTGTCTGAATGCATTCTCCATGAGAGGAGCTCAGCCCCACATAAAGTAAGATGTCACTTCATTTGTTGCTGTTCAGTCACTGTGTCATACCTAACTCTTTGTGACCCAATGGACTGTAGTGTGCCAGGCTCCTCTCTGTCTGCCACTGTCTCCTGGAGTTTGTTCAGATTTGTGACCACTGAGTCAGTGATGCTATCTAACCATCTCATCCTCTGTCACCCCTTTTTCCTCCTGTCCTCAGTCTTTCCCAGCATCAGGGTCTTTTCCAAAGGATAAGTTCTCCACATCAGGTGGCCAAAGTATGAGAGATTTAGCTTCAGCATCAGTCCTTCCAGGGAATATTCAGGGATGATTTCCTCTAGGATTGCCTGGTTGGATCTCCTTGCTGTCCAAGGAGCTCTCCAGAGTCTTTTCCAGCACCACAATTTGGAAGCATCAATTCTTCGGTTACTTCATTGGCCTTTCTCAGTTGTCAAAATGAAGGAAAACTTTCCTTCTCTTTAGATCTTTTCATGCACAGGTTGTAGCACAAAGTACATACTAATTAACCTGTGAGCACCTCTGAGTCTCTTCAGAAAGGAGATAAGCATGTCAGTCTAGCAAGTATATCCTCAGGATTCAGCAAGGAGATACCCGTACAGCACCAAGCACTGGGATGCTGCTCAACTCAAAATGTCTTCCTGAAGAGACACTTCTGCAAAATAGGAGTAGGCTAAGACTGATGGGGCTACATGTCTCCAATGTCTCTATTTCTTCAAGGTAGATCATTGCCTTAGACGTGATTTTAATACAGGAGATAAGATATGGAAAAGGAGTTGGATTGTACCAGAAGGGAGATGTAGGTTGCAGAAAAAGTCTGTAAGGACTGATGCATATTTTATAGCTTCTATGGCCTTGGAGCCTAGTATTTGCTGACAGTTCTTTCTTTGACAGCTTTCATTGTATTTACGAGTTTGTCTTATTTTTGGCAATATTAGAATGTGATTTCCAAGTTTGCCTGTGTGTTTAATCTTTCTTACTCCTTGATATAGCTCTTCCCACTTGTGTTTGCATTGTTGAGATGTCATCCTTTTGTTAATTAACTCCTTTCTCTTTCCCCAGTCTCCTTGTTGTGTTACTCTGCAGGTTTCCTTTTTTGGTTTCCTAGTGACAGCTTCTTTTCCATTCTTCTCTGTTTGCCTCTCCTGAGAAGGAGCTGGTGTCAAAATGTTAGCTCAGCTGGGCTTCCCATTACCAGCTCTGCAAGTCCCCAGGCCCCTCCTGTATTTAGCAGTCTAGGAAACATTATGGCCCAAACATCATTTTCAAATTGTCATGTAAATAAATTCACAAGGCTGAAGAAAATAGGAAAAACACAAACACCTGTGAAATAATGATTACTCTTGTCTTACCTCATGCCCACTTCACGTTAGTTTTATCCAAATTCTTGCCTTGGAAGCTGAGATAGCTATGCTGTAACTGTGAAATTAATTATCAGCTAGTAGGGTTAAAGACTTAAGGTGTGAAAATTGCTGGTTGACAAAAGCCGTGGCTCCATTACATTTTAAAACTGAAGGGGATAAAGTCAACTTGTCTAGAAACCTTAAGTATTCTTTGTCTGTTAACAAATGCCCCTGGAAGATGTACCACAGAGAAGAATCAGTCAAATAAAAACAACAAAAATAAATGAGAAACTTCTAGATACAGTATCTTCTTGGACCTTGAATGTTTCTAAGCAGATACTTGGGCATTAATGATCAGGTATTCATTTATCAGGAAGCAGGTTGGGTTAGATGAGATGCAAATATGTGATCCAACCTTTAAGGAGTTTATATTATGTGAGCAGTTTTCTTATTTCCACTGACTCTCCTCCTGGTCTCAATTCAGTTCAGTCACTGAGTTGTGTCTGACTCTTTGCAACCTCACAGACTGCAGCATACCAGGTTTCCCTGTCCTTTGCCAACTCCTGGGGCTTGCAAAACTCATGCCCATCAAGTTGGTGATGCCATCCAACCATCTCATTCTCTGTTACCCCTTCTCTTGCCTTCAATCTTTCCCAGCATCTGGGTCTTTTCCAATGAGTTAGTTCTTTGTATTAGGTAGCCAAAGTATTGGAGTTTCAGCTTCAACATCAGTCCTTCCAGTGAATATTCAGGACTGATTTCCTTTAGGATGGACTGATTGGATATCCTTGCAGTCCAAGGGTCTCTCAAGAGTCTTCTCCAACACCACAATTCAAAAGCATCAATTCTTCGGTGATCAGCTTTCTTTATAGTCCAACTCATCCATATGTAACTACTGGAAAAACCATAGCTTTGACTAGATGAACATTTGTCAGCAAAGAGATGTCTCTGTTTTCAGTATGCTGTCTAGGTTTGTCATAACCTTTCTTTCAAGGAGCAATCATCTTTTAATTTCATGGCAGCAGTCACCATCTGCAGTGATTTTGGAGCCCTGGTCTATCCTATGCTTATTTCTCTTTCTGCAGGCCCAGCACCAAGCACCAGGAGCAAAACATTTTAGCCAACTAATATGGTTTGAACTGAACTTAACTCATTGTTAAAATGTGGTAACAATTTGTTTAATGTCTTCCTTTCTCTCAGACTTCAAATCCCATGAAGATCTTGTTTAGTTCATCCATCTTTCTATGGTAGCTTGACATGTAGGAAGTTCTCTAGTCAGTCAGCAAGAAGCTTTGCATATTTCCTGACAATTAGAAAGGTGAAAATGTTGTAGAAAAAATGGGGCATGAGAGGATGGTCATATTCCTGGTCTTGGGTGAGCCCTGGGATGGGCTGCCAGATGAGGTCCTTGGCTTCACACAGGAAAGAATTCAAGAGTGGGTCATACTAATTCACATTATTGGAGAGCAGAAACTAGTACAACATTGTAAGGCGATTATTCTCCAATTAAAAAAAACAACAACAACAGTGAGCCATAATAAAGTGAGAGCAGGTTTATTTAAAGAAATACACTTTCCATAGACAGAATGTGGTCCATCTCAAAAGACAAGAGAACCTTGAGGTATGAAGGTGGTTAGTTAATTTAATGGGTTGGGTAATTTCACAGGCCAGTGAGTGGGAGGAACATTCTAACTATCCTAAAGAGGTGAGGATTTCCATGAATTGAGATACCACCCACTTTTTGTTTTTTTATTGTTGGCCATGGAACTGTCATTGTGCCTATGGGAGTGTAATTTAGCTAACAGCATTAGAATGGGCATATAATGAGACTCAAGGCATATTGGAAGTCAAATCTTCCACCATCTTGGGCCTAGTTGGTTCTAATCATTTTTTTGTGGGATCCTGTTCTTAATGGTTGCATTATTTTTTTAGTGCTGTGCCCTGCCCCCTTCCTTCCTGTCTCTAAAGTATTTTATTTGGGACTGTTCCATGCCCATATTAATCATGATATGTAGACATTGATCTAAAAAAATGCCAATAGATCACAATTATCTTCAGATATAGTAAACAAACCAGTATATTTTTCTGTTTGTTGGGTTTTCATGTAAGACTTGTATCTCTTAGATATTAAGTGAAAGAGAAAACATAACCATTAAAGGAAGGGAATACTTCTTTTGGTGCCATACCTTCATTCTCTCTCTCTCTCTCCTTTCCACTTGGGAAACCTAGTGAAGAATAAGATCAATGATTTACAAAAGTTACTCTTCATGGTAAAGTCATATCTAAGTTAGATAGGATTTTATTTCATGTTCATTCTATACATATTTCTTTCGTTAACCTTATCCATAGACTTTTGAAAGTTCCAATTTATCTCAGCAGAGCTATCAAAGCCGTTAAAGAATAGATAATTAGTGGGGATTTGCCTACTCTTAAAGCAGATCTTCAAAAAGTGCACAGAATATGAAAGAAGACAGTAGTGTTCAAGAAGTAGGAAGGAAGGTAAGAAACTATTTGAAGGGAAGGGGATGTTGAGAACCAGGAAATTTGAAACTTCTGCTCAAGCTTCTCTTCCCCAAAGACATTGCTCCTCAGCTGCTAATGCTTAAATTTTTAAGTTTTGTAGTATCAAGAGATACATATGCTTGATGATATTATTTCCATAGGCAAGGATCAGCAACTTCTCATTCCTGATTAATTTATGCATCCATTCACCAAATAAACATGCATTGAGTGCTACCTTAATGCCAATTAAGGGTATAAGCATTGAGATAGAGTGATTAACAGGTTAAACATGGATGCTTACCTCATGGGGTTTAAATCCTGAGAGGGAAAAGGGTCTGCAAATAAGTAAACACATAAACAAATAGTCTTTCTTTTGAATATAAAAATACTTATTGCATGATAAAGACTACATGCAAAATGGGAGAGGGTGCCCACAGGGTGTGATATTTCAATTAACTTACAAAGGATGGGGAGACATCAGTAATTTCACCAGGCAGAAGAGGAAATTTTCAAGAAGAGATCTCAATCAGGACAAGGGCACCATCATAGTAACGGGATGTGAAGCTCTAGAAACCCATAGAAAGCCAAAGTGCCTACAGCATGCCTGCAAAGGGGGTTGGCATAGTGGGTTTGGAGACATCATCCACGAGAAGCAAGACCTTGCATGGCTTTGAAGACCTGGAGCAGAGCTTGATTTTAGTCAAATGTTAACATGCACCATTAAAGGTTTTAAAAGGGAAAGTGGCATAGACTGCATCTTCAAAATGTCAATCGTTACTCTGTGGAGGATGGTTCATGGTGGGAGAAGTGGACGAAAAGAGGTGTGAGTTTCTTAGTCAAGAGTGAAAATGGATCATAATGGATGTATGTTTTTGAGGGAAGCTTCCCTGGTGGCTCAGATGGTAAAGTGTCTGCCTACAATGCAGGAGACCTGGGTTCAATCCCTGGGTCAGGAAGATTTCCTGGAGAAGGAAATAGCAACCCGCTCCAGTATTCTTGCCTGGAAAATCCCATGGATGGAGGAACCTGGTAGGCTACAGTCCATGGGATGGCCAAGAGTCAGACACGACTGAGTGACTTCACTTTCTTTCTTGTATTGTTTATTATTATATGGGTACTCTTTAATGTTGAGAAACTTCCAATGGTTCTAGATTAGATTTAAAAGGGACAATAGACATTACTGAACTCATAATATCTGAGGGATGGTATGGGGAGGGAGGTGGGAGGGGGTTCAGGATGGGGAACAAGTGTACACCCATGGCGGATTCATGCTGATGTATGGCAAAACCAATACAATATTGTAAAGTAATTAGCCTCCAATTAAAATAAATAAATTTAAATTAAAAAAAGAATAAACAATACATTCTTATGTATTTGGGCCAGGTCTTAGGTAGATACCAACTTTTGCAGAAACTAGTACACAACTACCTAAATAACTGTGTTTCATCAATGTTGATGATATTTGTCCATTTTGGGGGAAAAAATAAGAATTGCCCCTATGACATCAGATGCTAGACTTTTAATTTCCTATCTTGCAAGGTGGTAGAAGTATGAATCTGTTGACAGAATTCAGTCCTAAGACTAGGTCCTGCTTCTACAAGTACACAGCCATATCTGCCGTCCACATGGGATTCTCTATGCCAACTTCCCACCCTCAGAATCCAGTCCTTTCATCTCTGACCTGAGATTATACAGAAACTGATGGATACTGACGTCTAACGGCATTGCTTCCAATTAATAACAACTGTTTTTAAGAGTTATAATCCAATTCACAGTTTACCCTGACTCCACTTTCTACTGCTTGTCCCATCCCTTCAAGGGCTCTGACCTCAGTCCATTTTCTCCAGCTGTTTTCTGTACCTCAGAGTCCCCCAGCACCACGGAAGCTGATACACATGAGATCTTTGCACTAAGATTCTTCCACTTGAACACTATGACAATTTTGGCCTCACAGATGAATTAACTACTTATTTGTATTTCTTCTGGACGTTACCTTTAAGTCTCAAGTCTTCTGAAAATATTTGGTCGGATCCTGCTTCACTTTGCTCTGTTGTGTCTGAGAACACTTCCTGAAGTTTGTTTACTGTTCAGATGCAGATGGTGACAGACTGACCTTTCTACAAAGAGGTTATTTGTAACTAATATAAAATGTACAGTTGTTGCTAAGGCACAATTATAAAAACAGAAACAAATCAGTTTATATGACCCCTGATGTTCACATTTCCTCCTGGTGTCTCAGGATGAAGCATTCTTCTACTTTTTAGAATTGTATACAGCCATAATTTGTTTTGCAGAATCTCTTCTAGCTTAGCCTAATATATGTCCTTCTTACTAATGGAATGCTTTATGCCTTAGCCAGATGTTTGAAAAAATACTCATCATATCAAGCCATCTTCAGAGACTTCAAAATCATATTAAAGATTTGGAATTTATTCATGACATAAGAAATCTTTAAAAGGATAAACCAAAAATGAGTTTAAGTCCCTCAAAAGTGTTCTTACTCTGTCCCTGTTTACTCCCATGAAGTGAAGTGAAGTGAAGTGAAGTCGCTCAGACGTGTCTGACTCTTTGCAACCCTTGTGGACTGTAGCCCAACAGGCTCCTCCATCCATGGGATTCTCCAGGCAAGAATACTGGAGTAGGCTGCCACTTCTTTCTCCAGGGGATCTTCCCGACAGAGGGATCAAACCCAGGTTTCCCGCATTGCAGGCAGATTCTATAACCTCTGAGCCACCATAAGGATTAAATAACTACTTGTGATGAAGCAGCTAAGAATACAGCAGACAGCAATTGTATATTTTAAGAGAACAGCTCTTGGTATTTGGTATGTACTTTAATGTTCATTAATGTTCAGTTGTTTCTTTGTACATTTCATTTATGTATTTCAGCCCTTTAAATTAAACTACTCAAGAACTCTTTAGCCTCATTTTGATCTCTTCAAAGCTGAGAAAGCTATATTAAAGTCATGTTCCATTTTCAAAGAGCATTTACTTAATTTGTTTTGATTCAATATTGTGTTGCATAATGATTTATGATTCTTAACTCCATTATGAATTGTGTCTTTTATCAATATAAAATGATGTTTTCCCTTCTACTACAGCTGTTTAACTTTGATTTTCATTTAGTCTGAAATAAATAATATCTCAGAATTATTTGCTAATCATTTGAAAATTTTTGCAACAATATTGACTATAGTATGTATATGGGTTGGGAAAATGTGTAACCTGAAAATGCTTATTGCATCAGGGATCTTTATTGCCATAAATAAATGCTTATTGCAGTAGGGATGTTCAGAAACAATTTCCATCTATTGTCATAATTAATTCAGATTGCCAGAAATTGGGCCAAAAGTTTTAATATAAACACGTGTAATCACACTTTTTCATTGTCAGTAAGTGTTCTTCTGTTATAGTTGTAATCTTAGCAATAATTGAGCTAACCAAGATATTTGTGGGCTGGTTTAGAACAACTGGGACTTCCCTGGTGGTCCAGTGGTTAACACTCTATGCTGCTACTGCAGGGGGCTCAGGTTAGACCTCTGGTCAGGGACCAAAAAGAATTAATTTTTTAATGTCTGTGTTAGTTAGAATAAGGTATGTTTTTTTTAGTAATAAGTGGATAAGAAAGAAAGGGAAATGAGGGAGGGAGGAAGGAAGGGAAAGGAACAACGATGGAAGGCAAGAAGAGGGAAGGGAGGAGGGAGGAAGGGAAAGAAAGGAAGAGGAAGGAAGGAAGATGGAAGGAAAGGAAGGACAGAGGGAGGAAGGGAAACAAAAGGAGAAAACTCAGTCGATTAACACAATAAAGAAATTTGTGGTTGTTCTCATTATGACTCAACTAATTCTTGTTTCCGCTCTGAGACAGTGAGGAAGAGGTGACTCAGAGAGCCAGGCTGTTTTCTTACAATCCCACTGTCTGGAGTATGTGGCCTCTGGGTTGCTACAGAGCTGTGAGGACTGTATAAGACACAGCACTTTCATCTACCTTTCTCCTCTGACATTCCTTTCACATTTTTATTTATTTCTTGGGAAAGTTTCTTAGATTGCCTTCTGTGTTATTAATCCAATTTGATGCCATGTCAGTTCCCTTTACTGTCTGTTTGCATATAAATTCTACTGCTGCATTTTCAATTCCCTTCCAATTTTTTTTTTTTTTTTGGTCCGCACCATCACAGAGCTCTTTTCCCCCTCATAATGGCACGTTGTTATCCATAGACAAAATGCTGAAGAAAGAAAAATGATTTCATAGATACCAAGGCATTTTGCATTCTTTAGAAAATGCTAAATATTTCCCTCAATTTTCTTCTCATTTTAACTGCAGTTTGGTTCCACAAGAGGATCATTTGAGTCCTCAGGATGATGTGCTATTCTTTTTTGCAGGCTCAGAGGGTTCACTTTTTCCCATCACGTGGCCCTGTAGAGATTGAGGAGTGATCTGAACTGACTCAACTATGTCTACAGGTGAATGGGTTAACCTTGATCCTGATTCTGTCCGACGTCTCTCTTGCCCTGCCTCGTTCCTTCACCTCTGATTTTCGCCCAAGATAATATTCTCCGTGGCCCTGGCTCACCTCACTCTGATGGCTTCTGGCCTCGCTCATGAGTCTTGCTGCCTTTCTTTGAGCTTCTTTGATGACAACACGTGTCACAACTCAGAACAGTGAGACAACTAACACTCTCTAAGATTACATTTTTAAAAATGGGGAATATGAGCCAAAGGACTAATACTACACCCTCCACTTATCAATTCTGAAGGATTTCATTGAGTTCTCCAAAAGGTCCTAGATATTCTTAATGCTTACTTCTTAATTTAATTGGTTCCAAGCACCATATAAAATAGTCCTCCAGTTATTCCTTCTATGGACGTCCCAGGTGGTGCTAGTGGTAAAGAATCCACTTGCCAGTGCAGAAGACACACGAGACACAGGTTCAGCTCCTGAGGTGGGAAGATCCCCTGGAGTAGGGAGGGAATGACAGCCCCCTCCAATATTCTCTCCTGGAGAATCCCATGGACAGAGAAGTTCGGTGGGCTATGGTCCATGAGGTGGCACAGTATTGGACATGACTGAGCACTCTCACTTATTCCTTCTAAACATTCCTTTTTTATTTTCTCCCTCCCACCTTCCCTCTCTCCTTCTTTCATTCTTTATTTCTTCCCTATTTTCTTCCCTTTCTCTCTTTCTTACCCTTCCTTCCTCAACTGTCCTCATGCTAACAAACCTAATGAAACATTGGCATTGCCTTTTTTATTTTCCATATTTCTTTTCACAGCCCCTTGATGTTTTCTCCCAGATAAAATTCATATACATAATTCCCTCCACGTTCACGTCCTACTTTTGAAGTGAACCGTGTCAGAACACTGGTGTTGTCAACTTGATTATTTCTACACTCTCCTCTTCCTTTTCTGATCTAAGAGAGTAAGAATCACTGGATATAAACAAAACTTTTCCCTTTATCATTTATCACTTTATTAATTAACTAATTGGGGTAGACTTTACACATTGAAGTATAGTATTATCCTAAGCTTATCTCCTTGTTCTCTAAAATGTTCAACTAAGGATATATACACAATAAAATCCTCAGTCTTCATTTTCACCTGAGATATCCATGTCTATAGTTTATTTGCTGCTTTTCTATTTTTCAGTGTGATGAACTATCATCCATCTCCCCACTTAACGATGTATTATTTTTGGTAATTATCAGTTCATATTTTTATGTGGAAAAAAATGATAGTCAGTCCAGGAAGAGATAATATACTATAGTCATATTAAAACTAGCAATTATATCAAAAAGACACAATGAGAAAAAAATTCTGATAGGTACAAACCAGAAGTCTCTGACTCAGAGGGGCAGAGTGAGTGGGAGACAACTAAAATATCTGTTTTCTGTTCAAACTCCAGGGTTTGCCTACAGTGACAAAGCAGAAAAATGTATGGGCCATAAACCCAAGTTCCAAAATGAGCCATAGAGTCGTTAGGCAAAGTTTACAAGGGTCTGGGTTGAAAGAACTTTACAGCGTCTGCCTTCACTTTTGATTGTGTTATCAGTTTAATATGTTATGTGTCTTCACAGGAAATAGGAAAGTTGAGATATGCAAAACAGGGATTGCTGTTTAGATGCTGCACTAAACTTTTAGCACCTGTAGTAATATTCTTGGGTAGTTTCTAACTCATAAGGAAATAATATTATCTTTCATTTTCCAGTTTGCTAAAGCAAATTAACTACATTGTTGACTTTTCTGTGGTCTCCCTTTGAATGGGAAAAGCAATAAAAATGAAATAATGGTAATAATCACAGTTGCTGGGAGGTTTTCTCTGCAGCGTGTATGGAGAACAGAAGCCCCCATAAATGAAAACCCATATGATCGGATCTCCTTCCAACAGGTCCTAATTAGCTACTATAACTAACACCTTAATACAGTAGGGGGAGCCAGGTAATTATTTGATGCATTCTGAAGGTGAGTCACCTCAATTTAAGTAGCCATCATCCCAGAAATACAATTGCAGAATAACAACTTTTGCATGTTTCAAGGAGTCATAAACCTCTCCAGCAGTTCTAAAGAGAGCTGTATGAAGCATCTTTTCAACAAAAAGATTCTGACATAAAAGTTCTATCATTTGACTATGGTGTCAGTGAACAACTTCTTTGATTTTGTAAAAGACACTCATATTTCTTGAGGCAAGAGACTGAAACTATTTGAGGGTTTCTGGGCAATTAGAATTTAACCCTTTCATTTTTGAAGTTGTCCTTAATGTATTTCTACTTCACAGCCTACTCAGCTAGCATAGTATTTATCTATTCTAACTGGCTGCTTCCTACTCAGGAAAGATATGAGAGTTAAAGAGAGTATTGAAAGGGAAATTATAAGGGGGACTTCCCTCGTCATCCAGTGACTGGGACTCTGCACTTTCAGTTCAAGTTCGATCCTTGGTCAGGAAACTAGGATCCTGCTTGCCATGTGGTGCAGCCAAAAAACACAGACAAAAATCTTACCAAAGAAAAAAAAGTGCTTAAAAAAGAGAAATTGTAAAGGATCAGAGTTCAGGTACTACAATCTATAGATTCACCAGAAGACATAAATTTTTTTAATATGTTGCCTTCTCCTGAGATAAAATGTCCTTATTCTCAATCTAACTTGCTGAAATGTATTCTCCATGTCTATCTATCAGTCTACTTAGAGAGGAAAAAATACATACGTGTACACATTCATGATCTTATTTGTTTAAGGTAATTCGATTTCCTATTAGTGTTATAAGAAGAAAAGTATTAGCTAATAATTAAAGGAATCTTAACTTAGGGTGGAACTGGGTTACGTATTTTACCTTTCTTAAATTGAGTCCTTACAAAATGTTACAATTCCTAGTCAGATTTTTAGACATTAATAGCTTGAGGTCAGAAATATTCATATTTCAAAGTAGTCAAAAGTGTGACCCATGTTGATAAACTTTAAAAAACCACTTGCATTGCTGTACATTGCTTTATCTATTATTGGTGTGATTTTGCCAGTAATATAATGCACATTTTTTCTTACAGATTAATATAAGTAAAATAGCAAGGCACTGTTGTGCAGAGAAAGCCAGTAATGCAAATAGTCAGATGTGGTTTCTAACTATACTAGGAATGGGAAAACTATGGCCCATGCTCCACATTTAGCTAGCCACCTGTTTTGCCAATACAATTTTATCAGAACACAATCGTGCTCAATTGTCTACATATCGTCTGTGGCTGCTTTCACATTACAATGACAAAGTTGAGTAGCTGTGACACAGACCTTAAGGATCACAGTATTAAAAATCTTACTCGGTGTTGCCTTAACAGAGAAAGTTTCCCAGTCTTTGGACTAGATGATTACTGTAAGAAACTGCAGTGATATAAGATTTTATCAAAGCAGCATATATACATTTTATTAACATTGAATCCCAGGAACCCAAAAGAAACATAAAGTTACTTTTTCCCCATGCTGTGAAATTTTTTAGTGACACCAAAGTTATTCAACTTCACTCTTAAAAGTGACAATTATATTTTCTTAGTGTTTCCCTTTTGCAGTATATTCCTTAAGTTGAATCCAAATCTGATTGTAGCACTCTGTAGTTACATTTGCCCTATCGCAAACTATCTTTAAATAGTCCCTCACTTATATCGCAGCCCGTGGGGTCACAGAGAGTTGGACACGACTGAGCGACTTCACTTTCACTTTTCACTTTCATGCATTGGAAAGGGAAATGGCAACCCACTCCAGTGTTTTTGCCTGGAGAGTTCCAGGGAAGGGGGAGCCTGGTGGGCTGCCATCTGTGAGGTTGCACAGAGTTGGACCCGACTGAACAGACTTAGCAGCAGCAGCAGCAGCACTTATACAATACACGTCCTCTATTACAAAATTCTGTGAGCTGTGCCTCTGAAATTTTTTTTTAATTCAAGACCTCTCTTTTTCACATTTTTATCCTTATAGAATCTAATACCTTAAATACTCTGGTAAAAAAGAGAAACTGTTAGCTGCTCAGTCATGTTTGACTCTGTGTAACCCCATGGACTGGTCATATGCACTGGTTATATGCACTTGTCATAGCAAACACCCTCTTCCAACAACACAAGAGAAGACTCTACACATGGACATCACCAGATGGTCAACACCAAAATTAGATTGATTATATTCTATGCAGCCAAAGACGGAGAAGCTCTATACAATCAACAAAAACAAGACCAGGAGCTGACTGTGGTTCAGATCATGAACTCCTTATTGCCAAATTCAAACTGAAATTGAAGAAAGTAGGGAAAACCGCTAGACCCTTCAGACATGACCTAAATCAAATCCCTTATGATTACACAGTGGAAGTGAGAAATAGATTTAAGGGCCTAGATCTGATAGATAGAGTGCCTGATGAATTATGGAATGAGGTTCGTGACATTGTATGGGAGACAGGGTTCAAGACCATCCCCATGGAAAAGAAATGCAAAAAAGCAAAATGTCTGTCTGGGGAGGCCTTACAAATAGTTGTGAAAAGAAGAGAGGTGAAAAGCAAAGGAGAAAAGGAAAGATATAAGGATCTGAATGCAGAGTTCCAAAGAATAGCAAGAAGAGATATGAAAGTCTTCTTCAGCGACCAATGCAAAGAAATAAAGGAAAAGAACAGAATGGAAAAGACTAGAGATCTCTTCAAGAAAATTAGAGATATCAAGGGAACATTTCATGCAAAGATGGGCTCAATAAAGGACAGAAATGGTCTGAACCTAACAGAAGCAGAAGATATTAAGAAGAGGTGGTAAAAATACATGGAAGAACTGTACAAAAAGATCTTCACAACCCAGATAATCATGATGATGTGATCACTCACTTAGAGCCAGACATCCTGGAATGTGAAGTCAAGTGGGCCTTAGAAAGCATCACTACGAACAAAGCTAGTGGAGGTGATGGAATTCCAGTTGAGCTATTTCAAATCCTGAAAGATGATGCTGTGAAAGTGCTGCACTCAATATGCCAGCAAATTTGGAAAACTCAGCAGTGGCCACAGGACTGGAAAAGGTCAGTTTTCATTCCAATCCCAAAGAAAGGCAATGCCAAAGAATGCTCAAACTACCACACAATTGCACTCATCTCACATGCTAGTTAAGTAATGCTCAAAATTCTCCAAGACAGGCTTCAGCAATACGTGAATCGTAAACTTCCAGATGTTCAAGCTGGTTTTAGAAAAGGCAGAGGAACCAGAGATCAAATTGCCAACATCTACTGGATCATGGAAAAAGCAAGAGAGTTCCAGAAAAACATCTATTTCTGCTTTATTGACTATGCCAAAGCCTTTGACTGTGTGGATCACAATACACTGTGGAAAATTCTGCAAGAGATGGGAATACCAGACCACCTAACCTGCCTTTTGAGAAATCTGTATGCAGGTCAGGAAGCAACAGTTAGAACTGGACATGGAACAACAGACTGTTTCTGAATAGGAAAAGGAGTACGTCAAGACTGTATGCTATCACCCTGTTTATTTAACTGATGTGCAGAGTACATCATGAGAAATGCTGGACTAGAAGAAACACAAGCTGGAATCAAGATTACCAGGAGAAATATCAATAATCTCATATATGCAGATGATACAACCCTTATAGCAGAAAGTGAAGAAGAACTAAAAAGCCCCTTGATGAAAGTGAAAGAGGAAAGTGAAAAAGTTGGTTTAAAGCTCACCATTCAGAAAATGAAGATCATGGCATCCGGTCCCATCACTTCATGGCAAATAGATGGAGAAACACTGGAAACAGTGTCAGACTTTATTTTGGGGGGCTCCAAAATCACTGCAGATGGTGACTGCAGCCATGAAATTGAAAGATGCTTACTCCTTGGAAGAAAAGTTATGACCAACCTAGATAGTATATTCAAAAGCAGAAACATTACTTTGCTGACTAACATTCGTCTAGTCAAGGCTATGATTTTTCCAGTAGTCATATATGGATGTGAGAGTTGGACTGTGAAGAAGGATGAGCGCTGAAGGATTGATGCTTTTGAACTGTGGTGTTGGAGAAGACTTTTGAGAGTCCCTTGGAGATCCAACCAGTCTATTCTGAAGGAGATCAGCCCTGGGATTTCTTTGGAAGGAATGATAGTAAAGCTGAAACTCCAGTACTTTGGCCACCTCATGAGAAGAACTGACTCATTGGGAAAGACTCTGATGCTGGGAGGGATTGGAGGCAGGAGCAGAAGGGGATGACCGAGGATGAGATGGCTGGATGGCATCATGGACTCAATGGACGTGAGTCTGAGTGAACTCTGAGAGTTGGTGATGGACGGGGAGGCCTGATGTGCTGCGATTCATGGGGTCGCAAAGAATCGGACCTGACTGAGTGACTGAACTGAACTGAACTGAACTGAAACCCATGGATTGTAGCCCACCAAGTTCTTCTGTTCATGGAATTCTCCAGGCAAGAATACAGGATTTGGTTGCCATTCCCTTCTCCAGGGGTCTTCCCTACCCAGGCATCAAACCTAGGTCTCTTGCATTGCAGGCCGATTCTTTACCACCTGAGCTACCAGGGAAGAGACAGTTACTCTGGTAGTCATCATCTAACCTCACCTATCTCCTCTTCCTCAAAATATGTAGTATTATAATTTCTCCTTTCTATCAGTCGTGACAATAATAATAGCAACAATAAGACAACAGCACAAAAGCTTACATAGCACTTACTATCTGCTAGTCACTGTTTATGTGTATCAACTTATTTGATAGTCACAACTCCCTGCTTTTTTATTATCATGATGCAAATCAGAAAATAGACAAAGAGGTGTAAAATAACTTGCACCGAAAAACTGTTTGAGCTAACATTAGAATCTATGTGTTTCTTAACAATAATCTCTATGTCCTTTGTCTTTAAATTTTGTCATCTCTTTACTGAGACCTCTGGAATTGACTGCCTGATCTTAGGATAGCTATTCTGCTTTAAATTTTAGGTATCACCCACCCTCCAACACATCCTCCAAAGTGTGATTTCCAGTCTCACTACCTTCTCCCTTTGTTGTCTGTAGTGGCATGGAGAGTGCCTGATGTGAAAGCTTCACGGAGCTTCTAGGTGCCCAAGTGCTCAGAAGGCATCCTTCCTACAATGTGGGCTCTGGACTAAGTGTTGGTTGTTACTGTTTATCTCATTCTAAGGAGGAAATGTGTGTGTGTGTGGTGGTTTTTTTGGAGTATAGTTGCTCTACAACGTTGTATAACAATGTGAATCAGCTGTATATATACATTTATGCCCCACCCCCACCATGGACCTCCCTTCTACTCTTGTCTCATCTCACCCATCTAGGTCACCAGAGAGCACCAAACTGAGTTCCCTGTACATCAGGTTCCCACTAGCTGTCTATTTTACATATGGCAGTGTATATATGTCAGTCCCAATCTTCCAGTTTATCCCACCCTCATGCCCGAACATGTGTTCTCTATGTCTGCATCTCTATCCCTGCTCTGCAAATAGGTTCATCTATACCATTTTCTAGATTCCACATATATGAGTTAATATACAATATTTATTTTTCTCTTTCTGACTTACTTCACTCTGTATGACAGACCCTAGGTCCATCCATGTCTCTACAGAAGACCCAGTTTCATCCCTTTTTATGGCTGAGTGGTGTTGGAGAAGACTCTTGAGAGTCCCTTGGACTGAAAGGAGATTCAACCAGTCCATTCTAAAGGAGATTAGTCCTGGGTATTAATTGGAAGGACTGATGCTGAAGCTGAGACTCCAATACTTTGGCCACCTCATGCGAAGAGTTGACTCATTGGAAAAGACCCTGATACTGGGAGGGATTGGGGGCAGGAGGAGAAGGGGACAGCAGAGGATAAGATGGCTGGATGGCATCACTAACTCGATGGACTTGAGTTTGGGTAAACATCAGGAGTTGGTGATGGACAGGGAGGCCTGGCATGCTGTGATTCATGGGGTTGCAAAGAGTCGGACATGACTGAGTGACTGAACTGACTGAATATTCCATTGTCTATATGTACCATATCTTCTTTATATACTGCTGTGTCAATGGACATTTAGGTTGCTTCCATGTCGTGGCTATTGTAAACAGTACTGCAGTGAACTTTGGGGTTGCATGTGTCTTTTTGAGTTATGGTTTCCTCAGGGTTTATGCCCAGTAGTATGATGAGCAGAAGACAGAAGTAGACATTTTTCCAGGGAAGACACACAGATGGCCAAGAGGTATGGAAAAAATGCTCAATGTAACTAATTATTATAGAAACACAAATCAAAACTACAGTGAGGGTCACCAATCAGAATGTCATCACCAAAAAATCTACAAACATTAAATGCTGCAGAATGTGTGAAGATAAGGAAACCCTCTTGCATTTTTGGTAGGAATGTAAATTGCTGCAGCCACTCTGGGGAACAGTATGGAGATTCCTTAAAAACTAAAATATATCTGGTCTTTAACACTTTTTGCTAACTGATTCTTATCTGCAATCTAACCTTATCCTTCATTTCTTCTTAACCAAGCCTTGTACATTTCAATGCTTACTGTGGTTCTTCAACTATGTTTTTCTAAATACAGATCTTGTAGCTTTGCTCATTTGATTTACCCTGTCTGGGCTGCTATATTGAATGTACATGCCCAGTTGTCACCAGTTCAAGGCTTCTCTCCCACTCAGCGCTCGGTAACCTGGTGGCCCTAAGGAAGAAACTTACCATCCTGAACATCAGTTTCTTTTCCCAGAAAACAGAAATAACAGTAGCTGCTTACCATAAATGCTGTTGTGAATACTTAATGGATTATGCCATGGAAAATACTTAGCATATGGACTGGTATGTAGTAAGCACTCAATTTTGGTATGAATACACACAGTCTTCTAGGAAAAAAAAAGACAAACAAACAAACGAAGATTCCCGTTGGGGATAATGGCTGACAAACCCTTTTTGTGACGATCCAGACAGTAAGTATATTAGGTTTTGGGGGCAAAGAAACAAAATGGAGGATATTATATAGATATTTATATAACATTTGAAAATTTAAATCATTCTTAGCTCATGGACCATGTAGAAATTAATGGTGGACTAGATTTGGCTAACAAGCTGTATTTTTTGTCAACCTCTGCTCAAGGAGATAAACAGTAAATATAGATAATGAATATTCTTAATTTGAATTGTTATATTTTTTCTTTCCCCGTCTTGTTGCCAAAATTGTTTTACTGTTGTTTTCATTGTTCTTCATCTAAAATTATACTGTAATATAGAGTGATTTTTATAGAGAGGGTATTGATACACACACACATACAATAAATGTAGTTATATATTGAGAGAGAGAGAGAGAACATTTTGTATATTCTAGGCACCAAAAATAGTTTTATTATAATAAATAATGATTCCTAAAATTACCAGGTCCAGTCCTTAGTTCTGTTTCTTACATTCCCCTCTTTGTGTTGGAGGCCAATTGGAGGCCAATTGGAGGCCCATATTATTATTATTTTTAATGTAATTTGCTGTAATCAGAACTCAAACCTGAATTTGTAAGCACTATTGTTCATGGGGTTTGGATTTAATTATTTTAAAAATTAAATCACAGTTACCTAAAGGGAAAAGGTTGATTAAAAAAACACTGGAAACAAAATTCTGCTAATTCCATTTACCCTTTATATTCCTTGCAGAAGCTAGAAATCTCTTTGGCATCATGCTTTGAGCAATTTTATAAGCTAATGATATAAAATCTATCAGGCTCATTTTAAGAGACATTTGACTGTCCTTCATTTAGGTATGAGGGGACTCTTTTTTTTTTTCTTTTTTCCCCTGCATTTTTGCTATTTTGTATTTCTTACTAGTGAATCAATAGTCTCCATTGCTGGCAGCAAATAAACTTAATTATATTTACACACGAGTGAACTTCCTTCTCCAAATCAAAGGGGAGTGCTTTAAAGTCAATATCAGTAAGAAAGTGGCCCAGATCTTAGATGGTGGTGGTGAAACGAAGGTTGGTAAATCAACTACATTTCCTCTTGGAAGAAAGTGAAGCACTGCAGATATCTTTCTGGTTTTTATTCTTTCATTGGTGAGGAATTAGACTATATAATACAGAGTGGACACTTCTAATATATTACTCTCTAGTCATCACAATTAAATTTCTCAGTATATGGGTGGAGAAACAGTATCTGAGAGAAGTTAAATTACTTCCTGAAACTAGCATAGCTACTACACAGCAAATGTGTGAATTCTAACCTACATTTGTTTGGTTCCAATACCCATGTAAATATCCAAATATAATTTTGTATTAACAGAGTAATTCTAAAACCAGCAATCCAACTATTCTTTAAGCATAATGCAATGATACAGATTATTATTTTAAATTAATAATGATGCCTATCATGATCATTGCTCATTCCACTAAAGAGGTACTTGAGTTTCTGAAATTAGCTATGGTCTGGTAGCTTGTAAAATGTTAGTAATACAATCAGGGGAGACAAATATATATTTTGTGAAAATTTGTATGCTCTTTCACTGCTTTTTCTGTTGTCCCAATTCTTTTTATTATTGTTGCTGTTGGACTGTAGTTGACTTACAATGTTATATTTCTTCTGCTGTACAGCAAAGTGAATCAGCCACACATGTATACATATATCCCCTCTTTTTTGAGTTTCCTTCCCACTTAGGTCATGCAAGAGTGTTGAATTGAGTTCCCTGTGCTATATAGTAAGTTCTCATTCTCATCTATTTTATACATATTATTAATACTGTGTATATGTCAATCCCAGTCTCTCAATTCATCCCACCCCGTCCCACTTTTGGAGTCTATGTTTGCTCTCTACACCTGTGTCTCTATTTCTGTTTTGCAAATAGGTTTAATAGGTGCAATGGCACCCCACTCCAGTACTCTTGCCTGGAAAATCCCATGGATGGAAGAGCCTGGTAGGCTGCAGTCCATGGGGTCGCTAAGAGTTGGACACGACTGAGCGACTTCTTTCACTTTTCACTTTCATGCGTTGGAGAAGGAAATGGCAACCCACTCCAGTGTTCTTGCCTGGAGAATCCCAGGGATGGTGGAGCCTGGTGGGCTGCCATCTCTGGGGTCACACAGGGTCAGACACGACTGAAGCAACTTACCAGCAGTAGCAGCAGCATACCATTTTTCTAGATTATACATATGTGTGTTAATATACAATATTTGCTTTTCTGTTTCTGACTTACATTACCAGTATGACAGTCTCTATGTCTTTTCACGTCTCTACAAAAGGCATGATTTCATCCCTCTTCATACTGACAATATTTTTGATATTATGGATCATTCTGTCTGGGATATTGGTTCAATCTCTAAGAATTCTTCTTGACTTTATGCTGGATTCTGTTTCTCACTCTATGTTTTCTCACTTTCTAGATTCTTTTGGTTCCACAGCCTCAACTAGATAAACTAGGTATTTCCAATCAAATATAGATAGCCTCTGAAATTGAATTCCCCAAATGGAACATCTGAATTCTGCTCCAAAACGTCTTTTTTCTTAAATCTAGAGGTACTATCTTAGTGGTTTCTGTTTGTGGAGGAGGAGAAAAAAAAATCAGTATAACACACTGCTCCTCTCTTTATTAAAATTTTTGATACTCTATGCATAATGGATCATCATCAAGGAAATCAACCCTGAATAATCGTTGGAAGGTCTGATGCTGAAGCTGAAACTCCAATACTTGGCCATTTGATGTGAAGAGCCAATTTATTGGAACAGACCCTGATACTAGGAAAGATTGAGGACAGGAAGGAAAGGAGGTGACAGAGGATAAGATGATTAGATGACATCTTTGACTCAGTGGACATGACTTTCAGCAAACTCTTGGAGATAGTGGACAGGGAAGCCTGCTGTTCTGCAGTTCATGGGGGTCACAAACAGTCACACAACTTAGCAGCTGAGAAACAACAAATGGATTTTTACATTTTTATAAAAAGGTAAAAGTTTACAAAATTTTATTTTACAAAAAAATTAAAATTTTTAGATATTACATTAATCTTGATTAAATTTTATTACTAAGATTTTTGACATCTCTTGAAAAGTTGTACCTATGTTGAATGCCTCATCTGCCTTATGCTAGTCTCTGCCCTGTTGGGAGCATAACAACTTCTAAAGCTGGTCTGACTGTGCTTAAATTTTTGGTCTACCACTTTCTGGCCAAGTTTCCTTTGGTAGCTTACTTGACCTCTTAGCATCAGTTTTCTCACTTATAAATCAAGATAATAATAACAATGGATCCAGTATAAATTTTATGAAGTTTAAAGGAATAATATGCAGAAAATTTTTACTCTAATTCTTAGCTAGTTTTAAGTACTATTAAGGTAATCACTATTACTAAAATTTTGAAATCTTTCTGATAAAAACAAGCTTAAAAATAGAGATCTATCTTCATATATAACTCATTTACTGACTCATTATCCCTCAGGCAAAAGCTAAAACTCAGTACTGAAAGAAGGAAAAAAGATGGAAATGTTCCCTCGTGTCATTTTAATGATCAACTTTTCTTGGAAAGTCCTCTGGAAGATGAGCCTCCTCAGTTCCTCTTGACTTGACTCACTTTTCACTCACCTCAATGTTCTAGCTAAAGTTCAAATCTTAACTGATTCACATCTACAGTAGTTCAAGGATATTCTGTATGTTTTCCCTACATCTGAAATTATAGCACTGTAGAAAATAGGAGAACAAAAAAATCTTTGAAAACATATTGGATAATATCATCATCTTTCTTGAAAACTGAAGTGAGCCAAAAACGCTGAATAACTTAGTGAGTTCATGCAACTCTTCTAGATGCGGACCATGTCGAAAGCTCCAGATTCATCTACACACACTATTGTAGATAAAGATTTGGAACATGATTTCGCAATGTGATGTTGGTGTTTTGGTGTATTTGTAAGCATTGTTCTCTCTCTTTGGTCCCTCGCCCTCACTTCTCTGTGCCACTGCTCATCTGATATGTTCTTATCCTTCAAAACTTAGCT
Source organism: Madoqua kirkii (assembly GCA_006408675.1). Lineage (NCBI taxonomy): Eukaryota > Metazoa > Chordata > Mammalia > Artiodactyla > Bovidae > Madoqua > Madoqua kirkii. The sequence goes on from SJYC01147412.1 coordinate 24,739, forward strand.
CCAGTGTGAACACTAGTTACCACGGCTTCTGAAAAAGGCACTTGTCCATGGCAACTGTGCTGTATGCATGTGCTTTAGAGTCTGCGCTACATGTCCTAAAGAACACGGAAGTATATAGCCCCTTACTTGACTTTGAATGTCTCAAGGCCACTCGCCCTGAAATTATAATCTCTAATTCCTGGTACATACCTTGCTCATGCTTGGCAGTCTTAAAACTTTTTGAGAAACTAAGCAGACAAATGAGTGAACAGAGAAAATGTTGTCTTTTGCACTGAAGGTGTTAGCGTAAGTTTGTGTGTACGACACACAGTGAAATCAAACACACCAAAACATCGGGAGTTTGGAGGAGAGAAAGTTTATTGCAGGGCCATGCAAAGAGACAGGAAGCTCATGTCCTGAACAGCCCCAAGCTCCAAGGGTTTTGGTAAAGTATTTTTAAAAGCCAGGTAAAGGAGAGCAGTCTCCCAGGATAAGATCAGCTTGTTATACAGTTCTCTGATTGGCTAATGGTACGGTAATAGGGTGAGGTCTCAGGGGTTAGTCCATAGGCTCCAGGAAGTCTGAGTCTTTGTGCTTATGGTCATCAAGTAGTTAACATCCTCCATTTGGTGGAAGGTTTTTGCATCAGTAAAACAACTTAGGAAATGTACATCAGTTATCTAGGTACTTCAGAGATGAGCTACAGCAGAGGATATATGGGAAAGCCTGTCCCAGGAAGGCTCACATGATCTGTGCTAAATCATTTTAATCCTGCCCAACTCTTTGCAGCCTCATGGACTGTAGCCCACCAGGCTCCTCTGTCCATGGGGTTTCTCCATGAATACTGGAGTGTGTTGCCATGCCCGCCTCCTCATAGAGTCCTGCTAGGTTACAAAATGATTGAGAAATCCAAGGTGTCTCATGTAACCTAATCATATCTAGATATCATGACTAGGAGATAGACAAGTAATTTACTTTTATCCCTTTTACTCTGTCATCTTCATAATCAGTCATGAAGCCTGGATGACTGTATCTTCAAAATAAATATTTCTTGAAACTGTCTACTTCTTTCTGTTTTTACCCTGTATCTGATGTAGTCATTTCAAAGCATGAATCTGACACCTCTCTCTTTACAGATAAAGACAAGACTTCACGCTGACTTCCATGCTCTGTCTAGCCCAGCTCTGCCTCTGTACACAGCCTTAGGGTAGCAGAAGATATTTTTTCAAAGATGACTACCAAAACATACCACACATCAGAGGCATTGTTATTATATGATATTTACACTCTCATTGAGCCATGTAACATATGGATCATTTCCTTGAACCTGGGCCACCTTTTTTTAAGTACTATTAAGGTAATCACTATTACTAAAATTTTGAAATCTTTCTGATAAAAACAAGCTTAAAAATAGAGATCTATCTTCATATATAACTCATTTACTGACTCATTATCCCTCAGGCAAAAGCTAAAACTCAGTACTGAAAGAAGGAAAAAAGATGGAAATGTTCCCTCGTGTCATTTTAATGATCAACTTTTCTTGGAAAGTCCTCTGGAAGATGAGCCTCCTCAGTTCCTCTTGACTTGACTCACTTTTCACTCACCTCAATGTTCTAGCTAAAGTTCAAATCTTAACTGATTCACATCTACAGTAGTTCAAGGATATTCTGTATGTTTTCCCTACATCTGAAATTATAGCACTGTAGAAAATAGGAGAACAAAAAAATCTTTGAAAACATATTGGATAATATCATCATCTTTCTTGAAAACTGAAGTGAGCCAAAAACGCTGAATAACTTAGTGAGTTCATGCAACTCTTCTAGATGCGGACCATGTCGAAAGCTCCAGATTCATCTACACACACTATTGTAGATAAAGATTTGGAACATGATTTCGCAATGTGATGTTGGTGTTTTGGTGTATTTGTAAGCATTGTTCTCTCTCTTTGGTCCCTCGCCCTCACTTCTCTGTGCCACTGCTCATCTGATATGTTCTTATCCTTCAAAACTTAGCTCCAGTGTGAACACTAGTTACCACGGCTTCTGAAAAAGGCACTTGTCCATGGCAACTGTGCTGTATGCATGTGCTTTAGAGTCTGCGCTACATGTCCTAAAGAACACGGAAGTATATAGCCCCTTACTTGACTTTGAATGTCTCAAGGCCACTCGCCCTGAAATTATAATCTCTAATTCCTGGTACATACCTTGCTCATGCTTGGCAGTCTTAAAACTTTTTGAGAAACTAAGCAGACAAATGAGTGAACAGAGAAAATGTTGTCTTTTGCACTGAAGGTGTTAGCGTAAGTTTGTGTGTACGACACACAGTGAAATCAAACACACCAAAACATCGGGAGTTTGGAGGAGAGAAAGGTTTATTGCAGGGCCATGCAAAGAGACAGGAAGCTCATGTCCTGAACAGCCCCAAGCTCCAAGGGTTTTGGTAAAGTATTTTTAAAAGCCAGGTAAAGGAGAGCAGTCTCCCAGGATAAGATCAGCTTGTTATACAGTTCTCTGATTGGCTAATGGTACGGTAATAGGGTGAGGTCTCAGGGGTTAGTCCATAGGCTCCAGGAAGTCTGAGTCTTTGTGCTTATGGTCATCAAGTAGTTAACATCCTCCATTTGGTGGAAGGTTTTTGCATCAGTAAAACAACTTAGGAAATGTACATCAGTTATCTAGGTACTTCAGAGATGAGCTACAGCAGAGGATATATGGGAAAGCCTGTCCCAGGAAGGCTCACATGATCTGTGCTAAATCATTTTAATCCTGCCCAACTCTTTGCAGCCTCATGGACTGTAGCCCACCAGGCTCCTCTGTCCATGGGGTTTCTCCATGAATACTGGAGTGTGTTGCCATGCCCGCCTCCTCATAGAGTCCTGCTAGGTTACAAAATGATTGAGAAATCCAAGGTGTCTCATGTAACCTAATCATATCTAGATATCATGACTAGGAGATAGACAAGTAATTTACTTTTATCCCTTTTACTCTGTCATCTTCATAATCAGTCATGAAGCCTGGATGACTGTATCTTCAAAATAAATATTTCTTGAAATTGTCTACTTCTTTCTGTTTTTACCCTGTATCTGATGTAGTCATTTCAAAGCATGAATCTGACACCTCTCTCTTTACAGATAAAGACAAGACTTCACGCTGACTTCCATGCTCTGTCTAGCCCAGCTCTGCCTCTGTACACAGCCTTAGGGTAGCAGAAGATATTTTTTCAAAGATGACTACCAAAACATACCACACATCAGAGGCATTGTTATTATATGATATTTACACTCTCATTGAGCCATGTAACATATGGATCATTTCCTTGAACCTGGGCCACCTTTGTGACCAGACTGATCAACTGACCAATGTCAAAGCAATCCTAGGTCATAAAAATTGCCAAGCAAAAGGGATATCCCTGGCATCCAGTGGTTAATACTGTACCTTCCAATGCAGAGTACACAGGTTCTATCCCTAGTCAGGGAACTAAGATCTCACATGCTATACGCTGCAGCTAAGATCAATTTAAGAAAAAATAAAAATATTTTTTAAAAGTGTCAGGTACTTTCAGTTTGTCCTCTTGAGTGCTCACTCTTGAAACTCAGTCATCATGCTAAGGGGAAGCTAAGTAACACTGTGGAAAAGCCAGAGGAATGAGTTCCAGTCAGTGCCCCAGCTGGTCTCATAGCTGACAGCCAGAGATGCTAGTTAGATATGGATTAATTCACACCTCTAAGCTAGCCCTACTCCTGCCACATGGAGGGAGCAGAGAAAGTGTGCTTACGATTGTTGTTGCTCAATCACCCAGTCATGTCTGACTCTTTGCAACCCCGTGGACTGCAGCATGCCAAGCCTCCCTATCCCTTGCCATCTCCCAAAGTTTGCCCAAGTTCATGTCCATTGCCTCAGTGATGCCATCCATCACCTCATCCTCTCACACCCTCTTCTCTTTCTGCTCTCCATCTTTCCCAGCATTGGGACTTTTCCACTAAGTCAGCTGTTCACGTCAGGTGGCCAAAGTGCTGGGGCTTCAGCTGCAGTGTCACTCCTTACTGAACCCTGCCCAAGCTGTAAATTCATAAAAATAACTATTATTATCGTTATATGCTACTAAGCTTCATGGTGGTTTGTCACACTGCCATAGATAACCAGAACACTCTGGAGAGCCTTATTTTTCCCTTGCTGTCTGTGTTTTGTCCCACACTGGTTATCCAGATCTTTATGTTTTCCCTGTTCTTTTTTTAGACACTTTTCTCTGCCTGGGATGCTCCATGTCCCTTCAATTAACTTTATCAATTTAATTCATATTTATCCTTTCAGTCTCTGCTAAAACATTCTTTCCTTAAGATTTCTTGGACTTCTAACATTCTTAGACCTTTCCTTCCCTGTCCTCACCACAGCCATATTGTTGAAAATTGACATAATAATAGGCTATGATCTACCTCATATACTAGACTAAAACCCCATGAAGGAAAATCTCTTTGCTCACATCATTGCACCACAAAACCTACTATAGGATGTGGCACATACTAAATTTGTTGTAACTATTAGTTTTTGTTAAGTTGATAGTGAAAATAGTAATCATTAAAAAACATTTATCTAGATCGTATGATGTCTTATGGAATATTCTAGGTGGTAAGAAATTTTGCTCTGAACCAGGAAAACCAGAATCTGGCCTTATGGGGTTTACACTGTAGTGGAGCAGAGAGAAAAAAATATGTATATAGAAATAATTTTAAGTAGTGATACAGGCCATAAATAAAAATAAATCATAGTAATGTAAGAGAAAGGAGGATGGGGTATTTTTCTAAGAGTGACTTAATTAACTAGAGATCTGAGAGAAAATGTATTTCAGGAACAGGGAAAAGCTAGTGACACATTCCTGGAGTAGGAGCAGATGTAACATTTAGAAACAAAAGTATATGTGGAGCGCAGCCACCAGGAGTGAAAATGAGGAGGAAATTGAGGTCAGACAGGTGGTGAGCTCCAGATTTTTGACAGCTTTACAGAGTAGAAAAGACTTTTTATTAAAGTGTGAAGGGAGACTGATGAGTTTTGAACAATGGAGTTGATATTATCTGTTCATGTTTTAAAAGATTTCTGTCTGTAAAGTGTACTTTCTTTGGTAGGAGAAGTGGAAGAAGAGAAACTAGAGTCTGTGACTGTGTGTAGGCCAGAGGCACTGGAGTGTTGACAAGTGTGCTGTGGCCAGATCTCTTTAGAAGTCAGAATGGAAGGAACTTGCTGAATTAACGAATGAGTATTCTATCCTCTGGTGTTTTGGCATCTCAACACCTTTTTATTTTCTTTCCTTTTCCAACACTTTTTCTTATGTGTTCCTATTCATGCTCACTTTTCTCTCCTTATTCTACAGTTCCCTACAACTCTAGCCAAATATGCAAGTCCCCTGAAGCTTTTTATATGCATCTGGTGCTTAATGACAAAATTAAGTTCATCGGAGTTAAGAATGAATCACCATTTGCAGGGGTCTAAGTTCTTTAAATCTGCATTTCTTTTCCTTGTTGAAATAAAGCAGAAATCCTCTTTGGGTACTTCTGTTAATATATGTGATTGTATTCTTTCTTCCCACCCATATGAGATTAAATGCAATCTCTTCCACTAATACTCAAGAGCCTATGCAGCTTTACAGGTGAATTAATTGTTCATTCATTTGATTTTCTTCAAATGAGCTCCAGTTTATTTCTCCTCAATTTGTCTTTGGCAGATTTATTTTAAAAGTCTCTTATTTCAGTTTCTAAAGTATTTATCCTCTGGGCCTATTCTCTTTGCTGTACGATGGGAGACTAATTATTCTTCTCCTAATGAATGTTCTAAATGTATCCCATATGGTGGCATATGTGTGTTCAGACCAAAGATGCCTTGGGATAAAATAAGTAAATTCCTCTCGTGGGGTTTCCTTACAGACTTCACTTTGTAACAGTGATAAGTTCAAAGATTCATAGACTCTAGGCTGCTATAGAGATCACTGGCTTCTTCCCACTTCTCTTCCCCCCATCCTCCTTGTTTTGCAGAAAGGAAGAGAAGCTTAGGAACTGCTTAACTAGATTATGAAAGAGCTGAAGGCTGTGAATCAGGAAACTTAAGCTCTATTCCCAATACTGCCTCTGACACTTGAAAATGCCTTTTATATTACAGTCACTTGATTTCCAGATGAGAAAACTGGTTCAAAGACAGAAGGGAGAGGCACATTCCTAAGGGGAGTCTTGCTCGGTCCTCCGATTTCAAGTCAGGCTTCATTCTTTCAAAGTAATTATCTCTGTTTGTAAACAGTATAAATTAAGTGATTACACTAATGAAAGTTTAAAACACTTTAGTTATAGTCAAACAGTGTGTACATTTTTGTTCACCTTACCTTATAGATTGTTGTTCAGTCGCTAAGTCATGGCCAGCCCTTTGCGATCCCATGGACTGCAGCACTCCAGGCTTCCCTGGGCTTTGTCCATGTGTCCTAAGTCACTTTAGTCATGTCTGTCTCTTTGTGATGCTATAAGCTATAGTCTTCTGTAGGCTTCTCTGTCCACGGGATTCTCCAGGCAAGAATACTGGAGTGGCTTGCCATTTCCTTCTCCAGGGGATCTTCCTGACCCAGGGATGAAACCAGCATCTCTTACGTCTCCTGCATTGGCAAGCTGGTTCAAGGTATACCTTGCCAAAGCAAGTTTGAACTTTATAATTTTAGTTTATCAGTTCAGTTCAGTTCAGTTCAATTGCTCAGTCATGTCTGACTCTTTGTGACCACGTGAAACACAGCATGCCGGGCCTCCCTGTCCATCATCAACTCCAATCCCTCTCAGCATCAGAGTCTTTTCCAATAAGTCAGCTCTTCGCATGAGGTGGCCAAAGTACTGCAGTTTCAGTATCATTCCTTCCAAAAAAATCCCAGGGCTGATCTCCTTCAGAATGGACTGGTTCTGCTTGCAGTCCAAGGGACTCTCAAGAGTCTTCTCCAACAACACAGTTCAAATGTATCAATTCTTCAGCGCTCAGCCTTCTTCCCAGTCCAACTCTCACAACCATACATGACCACAGGATCATTTAGTGTTTCTTTACTACTAGTTTCACCTGGTAAGCCCTGTCTTTCATTGGCTGCTAAATAAATGTCTGTTAAATGAGTGAATGGAATCAATTGTATAATATTCTGAAGTACCTATTATGGGTACAGTAGGATAGCAAGTATTTTGTCTATGTAAATCAGCTTTGTCTTCACAGGGAGTCAGTAATATTTGGAAATAATAATGCCTTTGAGAAATAAGAAACTGAGGCTCTGTGAGTTTAACTTGGCAACAACCAGTCATCTGATTTCAAAATCCAAGTTTTTCTACAAGACCAAAGCAATAGTTAACATTCTCTGCTATGTACCAACAACTGTTTCATGGCATATATTTTTCAAAATGACTCTCTAAGTAAATTGTAGTTTTATCTCATCAAGAAACCAAAACCTAAGATTTTTAAATCTGTTTGTCAAGGTCAAACATCTAGTAAGTGGGTAAGTATTTGAATCCAAGGGTAAGGTTCTACACTCCCAACCAAGGTACCATATATCCTGATAGATTAAAGGTCCACCTTGCCAAAGCAAGTTTGAACTTTATAATTTTAACTTATCAGCTAGTGTTTCTTCACTTCTCTTTTAACTATTTACTAGTGACAAAAATGAACGGATTTTGCATTGGGGATGGAGAGAGGGGGAAGATGAGATAGGATATATTAATTCTTATTTCTAAAAATACCATAGAGTTCCTCTTATTTAATGTTCATTTTTGTGCTCTCTCTATATTTATTTTTTAAACTATGTAGCTCTTCCTGCTACAAATGGTGTGACTTTGGGGAGGAAATGCAATTAATTTTATTTTTAGACCTTGAGTTTGATAAGGGTCATTTTAACACTATCATGGACACTTTTGTATAGTTGCTGCACAGAGATTATGTATGTATAATATTAAATGTACATAAATATGCAATTTGGGTACTATAAATTTAATATAAAAGGAAAATGGAGCATAAGAGAAAGGAAATCACTTATGGTAGGCTTACTATGTGCCAGGTACTGGACTAGTCTTGTTTTTAATATTATTTGCCCTCTCATCAAAGTCATTGGAGCCATATAATAACCTCTGTGTTGTTGATGAAGAAAATGAACTTGTGAGAACTTAAGTAGCCTGCATAAGGTTGTACATACAGTAACCACTAAAAGGAGTGTTTAAATCTAATTTTACATCTACCTGAGTCTAAAGTCATTTACCAATTTACTTGTGTAAAGAGCTCATTATAAGCTTAAAATGCTTAAACCCTTTATACCAAATCTTATGTATTAAAAAATTAAAAAAAAAAAAAACATTTCAGAGAAGAAATCAGCAGCTGTATTTCTACCACTCAGAATTAAAAACTGTTAATATATTTGCATATATGCTTTCTTTGTTGTTGTTATTGCAAATGACACTTTAAAGAGAAAATTATTTCTATTTCTACTTATTTTTATTAAATGAAAAATGAATATAAGGAAAATTTCAAGCAGTAAAGAAAACTGCCCCCCAGATTTAAAAACGTACATCATATCTCACCATTATATATTGTTGTTGTTGTTCAGTGGCCAGTCGTGTCAACTCTTTGTGGCCCCATGGACTGCAGCACACCTGGCCACCCTGCCCCTCACCACCTCCCAGAGTTTGCCCAAGTTCTTTTTCATTGCATTGGTGATGCCATCCAGCCATCTCATCCTCTGACGCTCTCTTCTTCTGCCCTCAACTTTCCCAGCATCAGGGATTTTCCAATGAGTTTTCTGTGCTCATCAGATGATGAAGATACTAGAGCTTCAGCTTCAGCATCAGTCTTTCCAGTGAATATTCAGGGTCAGAAGCCTCCTTCAGCACCACAGATCAAAGGCATCAATTCTTTGGTGTCCTGCCTTCTTTCAGCTCTCACAACTATACGTGACCACTGGGAAGACCTTCAGTTCAGTCACTCAGTCGTGTCCGACTCTTTGAGACCCCATGAATCGCATCAGGCCAGGCCTCCCTGGCCATCACCAACTCCCAGAGTTCACTCAGACTTACGTCCATCGAGTCAGTGATGCCATCCAGCCATCTCATCCTCTGTCGTCCCCTTCTCCTGCCCCCAATACCTTCCAGCATCAGAGTCTTTTCCAATGAGTCAACTCTTTGCATGAGGTGGCCAAAGTACTGGAGTTTCAGCTTTAGCATCATTCCTTCCAAAGAAATCCAGGGCTGTCAGAATGGACTGGTGTGATCTCCTTTCAGTCCAAGGGACTCTCAAGAGTCTTCTCCCACACCACAGTTCAAAAGCATCAACTCTTCGGTGCTCAGCCTTCTTCACAGTCCAACTCTCACATCCATACATGACCACAGGAAAAATCATAGCCTTGAATAGACAGACCTTAGTTGGCAAAGTAATGTCTCTGCTTTTCAATATGCTGTCTAGGTTGGTCATAACTTTTTTTCAAGGAGTAAGCATCTTTTAAATTCATAGCTGCAATCACCATCTGCAGTGATTTTGGAGCCCCTCAAAATAAAGTCTGGCCCTGTTTCCACTGTTTCCCCATCTATTTCCCATGAAGTGATCAGACTGGATGCCATGATCTTCATTTTCTAAATGTTGAGCTTTAAGCCAACTTTGTCACTCTCCTCTTTCACCTTCATCAAGAGGCCCTTTAGCTCCTCTTCACTTTCTGCCACAAGGGTAGTGTCATCTGCATATCTGAGGTTATTGATATTTCTCTTGGCAATCTTGATTCCAGCTTGTGCTTCTTCCAGCCCAGTATTTCTCATGATGTGCTCTGCATAAAAGTTAAAGAAGCAGGATGACAATATACAACCTTGATGTACTCCCTTTTCTATTTGAAACCAGTCTGTTGTTCCATATCCAGTTCTAACTGTTGCTTCTTGACCTGCATACAGGTTCTTAAGAGGCAGGTCAGGTGGTCTGGTATTCCCATCTCTCTCAGAATTTTCCACAGTTTATTGTGATCCACACAGTCAAAGGCTTTGGCATAGTCAATAAAGCAGAAATAGATGTTTTTCTAGAACTCTCTTGCTTTTTCCATGATCCAGTGGATGTTGGCAATTTGATTTCTGGTTCCTCTGCCTTTTCTAAAACCAGCTTGAACATCAGAAAGTTCACGGTTCACATATTGCTGAATCCTGGCTTGGAGAATTTTGAGCATTACTTAACTAGCATGTGAGATGAGTGCAGTTGTGTGGTGGTAGTTTGAGCATTCTTTGGCATTGTCTTTCTTTGGGATTGGAATGAAAATGGACCTTTTCCAGTCCTGTGGCCACTGCTGAGTTTTCCAAATTTGCTGGCATATTGAGTGTAGCACTTTCACAGCATCATCTTTCAGGATTTGAAATAGCTCCAGTGGAATTCCATCACTTCCACTAACTTTGTTCATAAGGATGCTTTCTAAGGCCCACCTGACTTCATATTCCAGGATGTCTGGCTCTAGATGAGTGATCACCCCATCATGATTATCTGGGTCATGAAGCTCTTTTTTGTACAGTTCTATGTATTCTTGCCACCTCTTCTTAATATCTTCTGCTTCTGTTAGGTCCATATCATTTCTGTCCTTTATTGACCCCATCTTTGCATGAAATATTCCCTTGGTATCTCTAATTTTCTTGAAAAGATATCTAGTCTTCCTATTCTGTTCTTTTCCTCTATTTCTTTGCATTGATCTTTGAAGAAGGCTTTAACTCTTCTTGCTATTCTTTGGAGCTCTACATTTAATTTCTTAAATCTTTCCTTTCTCCTTTGCTTGTCAATTCTCTTCTTTTCACAGCTATTTGTAAGACATCCCTGGACAGCCATTTTGCCTTTTTGCATTTCTTTTCCACGTGGATGGTCTTGATCCCTGTCTCCTGTACAATGTCTTGAACCTCTATCAGGTACTCCATCTATCAGATCTAGGCCCTAAGTCTATTTCTCACTTCCACTGTATAATCATAAGGGATAACAGTGGCTGCACAGGCTCAGAAGGGCCTAGATGAGGTATCCCATGTTGAAGGTCAGGAAGGGCGGTGGTGAGGAGTTGCCCCTCGTCCAAGGTAAGGAGCAGTGGCTGTGATTTGCCAGAGCAGCCGTGAAGAGATACCCCATGCCAAAGGTAAGAGAAACCCAAGTAAGATGGCATCAGAGGGCAGACACACTGAAACCATACTCACAGAAAACTACTCAATCTAATCACACTAGGACCACAGACTTATCTAACTGAATGTAACTAAGCCATGCCCACAGAGCAACCCAAGACGGGCGGGTCATGGTGGAGACGTCTGACAGAATGTGGTCCACTGGAGAAGGGAATGGCAAATCACTTCAGTATTCTTGCCTTGAGAACTCCATGAACAGTATGAAAAGACAGAGTGATAGGATACTGAAAGAGGAACTCTCCAGGTCGGTAAGTGCCCAATATGCTACTTGAGATCAGTGGAGAAATAACTCCAAAAAGAATGAAGAGATGGAGCCAAAGCAAAAACAATACCCAGCTGTGGATGTGACTGGTGATAGAAGCAAGGTCCAATGCTGTAAAGAGCAATATTGCATAGGAACCTGGAATGTCAGGTCCATGAATCAAGGCAAATTGAAAGTGGTCAAACAAGAGATGGCAAGAGTGAATGTCGGCATTCTAGGAATCAGTGAACTAAAATGGACTGGAATGGGTGAATTTAACTCAGATGACCATTATATCTACTACTGTGGGCCGGAAATCCTCAGAAGAAATGGAATAGCTATCATGGTCAACAAAAGAGTCTGAAATGCAGTACTTGGATCCAATCTCAAAAACGACAGAATGATCTCTGTTCGGTTCCAAGGCAAACCATTCAATATCACAGTAATCCAAGTCTATATACCCCAACCAGGAATGCTGAAGAAGCTGAAGTTGAACGGTTCTATGAAGACCTACAAGACCTTTTAGAACTAACACCAAAAAAAGATGTCTTTTTCATTATAGGGGACTTGAATGCAAAAGTAGAGAAGACCCTAGGCTTGACTATTTGAACTTTTGTCAGCAGAGTAATGCTCTGCTTTTCAACACACCATCTAAGTTTGTCCTCAATAAAAGATAATTATACATTAGATGCCCATAATTTCAAGTATCTTTCTTGCATATGTAACAGTGGAAGGAAGGGAGGAAAGAAAATGGAGAGAAGAAAATCATTATTTTTAATGATGCATTTTAATTTTAGCCAAAACTATAGCTGTTTTGAAAGATGAGGGTACAAGGACTCTTTCCTCTACCTACTCTCCAATTTGTGTGCTTACAAACCTGAAAAATATAAAAATAATAGTCTGCCTTTTAACTTTTTATAGTCATAATTTATATGTCCATGATTCAGTAGTTTTTATTTTAGTATTATTATTATACTTAAGTGAACTTTATATTTGCCACTGGTTTTTTATTGTGGATGGTTCATTCTTGGGTTGTTGATTTTGATTCTCCTTTTAATTGGTGGAAATCTGTCAAGTATTTTTTTTTTTAGTGATGTCATAGAGTGTGTGCTGATTCTGCTCTTCGTGATGGAGGTGCCTGCTATTGCCTGTAAACAGTTGTACCTCTGCATCCACAGGTTCCACACACAGATTTGACGAACCATGGATTGAAAATATTAAAATTCCAAAAATCAGAACTTGTTTTTGCTGTTTTTACTAGCATTTACTTTGCGTTAGGTATCACAAGTAATCTAGAGATGATTTAAAGTGTATGTGAAAATATGTGTAGGTTATTTGCAAATACTACACCATTTTATTGTGTAGGCGTACATCAAAGATATTGCAGATTTTGTTCCAGACCACCACAATAAAGTAAATATCATGATAAAGTGAGCCACATGAATGTTTTGGTTTCCCAGTGCATGTAAAAGTTATGTCTGCACTAAATTATTGGCTATTACATGTGTGATGGCATTATTCTTTAAAAAGTATATATTTTAAATAAGAAATGTTATTCCTAAAAGCTTCCCACACAATTACAATAGTAACATTAAAGATTACTGATGATAGATCACCATCACAAGCACAATAATAATGAAAAAGCTGGAGGTTTGTGAGAATTACCAAAATGTGATACAGACATGAGATGAACAGACATTGTTGGGAAAACAGTGCTGACAGTCTCGCTTGATATGGGGCTGTCACAAACCTCCAGCTTCTTAGAACAAACAAATCCCACAGTATTTGCAAGACACAATAAAGTGCGATAAAACAAACCTGGAAGGAATTTGCTTACCCTCTAAGTTTTGGCATCAGCAAGGGTCTTGGAACCCATCCCCCAAGCATACCACAGGAAGACTTTAGTTAAAGGATATTTTAGCTAAGTTTAATATTCTTGAATACCACTCTTCTTCCTTTCAAAAATCTAGCTATGTTCTGTTGAAATGACACTCATTATCTTTCTAGAAGTGAGTATAGCTGTAGATAATACTGGGATCAGCATAATTTTTCTTTCCTATTGGTGATTTCTTTCTGTGTGTCTAAATTCTTGAGGAATTCTTTTATTATCAATTTAGATATTTTATCTAGAATGTATGTTGGTCATAAAACTCTGGTATCCCAAAACAATCATTGTTCTTTTACTCTGTGTATTCATCTTTTTTTTTCCAGCCATATGTCTTGTATTATATGATGATAAATCCTTTATGTAGGTATTTTACTTCAGGCATGCCAGTTACCTTGTGTGGAATCACAACGCCTTCCAAATTCATTAACATATCTCTAATTGTTTTACTCTGCTGTTTTCATCTGTTTTCACTATAATTACCCCAGTGTCAGTAATTTAGGATTAGCATCTGATTCTTTGCCTATGTTACAATTTATTAGTTGCATAATGAAAACATTTGGTCTCTAGTGTGTTTTTTTCAACTTGCAACTTCTCTTTTTTAGTTGGTTATTGTAACATTGTTTTTGAATACAAGCTTTTAATAAGTTATTCTATAATATGGAGCAAGTTTTAGAAGTTATGAGTAGGTGTTATCCTAGGTTACACTCTTTTAGTCTTATTAGAGTGGGACATAAGAAAGCCTTCTTCAGCAATCAGTGCAAAGAAATAGAGGAAAAGAACAGAATGGGAAAGACTAGAGATATCTTCAAGAAAATTAGAGCTACCAAGGGAACATTTCATGCAAAGATAGGCTCAATAAAAGACAGAAATTGTATGCCTAACAGAAGCAGAAGATATTAAGAAGAAGTGGCAAGAATACACAGAAGAACTGTACAAAAAAAGATCTTCATGACCCAGATAATCACAAGGGGATGATCAATTATCTAGAGCCAGACATCCTGGAATGTGAAGTCAAGTGGACCTTAGAAAGCATCACTATGAACAAAGCTAGTGTGGGTGATGGAATTCCAGTGGAGCTATTTCAAATCCTGAAAGATGATGCTGTGAAAGTGCTACACTCAATATGCCAGCAAATTTGGAAAACTCAGCAGTGGCCACAGGACTGGAAAAGGTCAGTTTTCAATCCAATCCCAAAGAAAAGCAGTGCCAAGAATGCTCAAACTACCACACAATTGCACTCATTTCACATGCTAGTAAAGTAATGCTCAAAATTCTCCAAGCCAGGCTTCAGCAATATGTGAACCATGAACTTCCAGATGTTCAAGTTGGTTTTAGAATAGGCAGAGGAACCAGAGATCAAATTGCCAACATCTACTGGATCATGGAAAAAGCAAGAGAGTTCCAGAAAAACATCTATTTCTGCTTTATTGACTATGCCAAAGCCTTTGACTGTGTGGATCACAATAAACTGTAGAAAATTCTGAAAGAGATGGGAATACCAGACCACCTGACCTGCCTCTTGAGAAATCTGTATGCAGTTAAGGAAGCAACAGTTAGAACTGGACATGGAAAAACAGACTATTTCTTAATAGGAAAAGGAGTATGTCAAGGCTGTATATGTCACCCTGCTTATTTAACTTATATGCAAAGTACATCATGAAAAATGCTGAGCTGGAAGAAACACAAGCTGGAATCAAGATTGCTGGGAGAAATATTAATAATGTCAGATATGCAGATGACACCACCCTGATGGCACAAAGTGAAGAGGAACTAAAAAGCCTCTTGATGAAAGTGAAAGAGGAGAGTGAAAAAGTGGGCTTAAAGCTCAACATTCAGAAAACAAAGATCATGGCATCCGATCCCATCACTTCATGGGAAATAGATGGGGAAACAGTGGAAACAGGATCATTTATTTTTTGGGGTTCCAAAATCACTGCAGATGGTGACTGCAGCCATGAAATTAAAAGATGCTTACTCCTTGGAAGCAAAGTTATGACCAACCTAGATAGAATATTCAAAAGCAGAGACATTACTTTGCCAACAAAAGTTCGTCTAGTCAAGGCTATGGTTTTTCCTGTGGTCATGTATGGATGTGAGAGTTGGACTGTGAAGAAGGCTGAGCACCAAAGAATTGCTGCTTTTGAAGTGTGGTGTGGGAGAAGACTCTTGAGAGTTCCTTGGACTGTAAAGCGATCCAACCCGTCCATTCTGAAGGAGATCAGCCCTGGGATTTCTTTTAAAGGAATGATGCTAAAGCTGAAACTCCAGTACTTTGGCTACTTCATGTGAAGAGTTGACTCACTGGAAAAGACTTAGATGTTGGGAGGGATTGGGGGCAAGAGGAGAAGGGGATGACAGAGGATGAGATGGCTGGATGGCATCATTGACTCGATGGACATGAATCTGAGTGAACTCCAGGAGTTGGTGATGGACAGGGAAGCCTGGCCTGATGGGATTCATGGAGTTGCAAAGAGTCGGACAGACTGAGTGACTGAACTGAACTGAAGTGGCACATATCTCCATTCACTCCCCATGGCCAGCATATTTTAAATTTCGATTATAAATATGCAATTTAGTTTATTTTCAGCTTAACTACTCTATACTGACTCTGTAGACTGTCTGTTTTGATAGACTAGCAAGAGAGCCAAGTAACCCACACTGTATCTGAGAACAGTTTTTTTTTTTTTTTTTTTTTATGAGCAGTTCATGAGGGCTTTGCTGTGTTTCATCAACTCTTCTATACCTTAGTTAAATAGATGGGATGGCAGTGGGCAGCTGGTTTTGGGAAGAGCATTGATAAGGGCAAAGTACAGGCTTTATTAAAATGCTTGAGTTCTATTCATTTGTGAGAATGTTCGACACCAGAGTATTTATTATATCCTAAGTGAACTTTAATATATGAGGTTAAAAATTTACAATTCTTATATGTTTTGGTCATTTACCTCTTCAGTGTGTTCACTCTCCTCATTTTACTTCTATTTTTTTTTCCTAGTGGTTGTTTCTACGACTTCTAGGTTAGAAGGAGAAACAAGATGATAAGACTGCCTATTAATTAGTGAGAATTACTCACCACTTTGTCTTTTGCTGCTGCTGCTTGCCTTTTGGGTAATATCTAAACTCTCTATTTAGGTCCAATTTTTTTTTTAATTTATTTTCCCTGTTTACCAGTTGTTGAAGGTTATCCTATGAGGTTATCCTGAGAATCTTTCTCTCATTCATTTTCTCTTTCTCTCTTTCTCCCTCTCATCCTCTCTCATCTCTTTTTGTTGGTAAATTTCCCCCCCAGGTGATGACGATGATGGCAATGATATGGGGTACTAGGGGATAAAGTTCTTTGAGTTTTAAATATTAATTTTAAAATATGTCTATACTCTAGGTGAAAATTCATCTATCCTATCTCTTCACCTCTAATTCAGCTAAGAAAACCTATTTTTTAAAGCTTCTTAATCAGATTCTATTGTTGATCCATGTCTGTTCACCTGTTGTCCCCAGTAAATTGTGGGCTCATTGAAGACAGAGTAGGTACCTTCTTTTTTATTTTTACACTCCTAGCATCTAACCTCATTGGTGAAAGTATGTGAAACAAAAAATAGATGAGTGAATTTCCTTGGCACCTGATGTATGTTCAGTATAAGAATTTATTTTCTAATGCATGAGGCTCTCTGAAAATAATAAAGAGGGCTTTTAAGGAATTACTGGATAGCTCAGCTGGTAACGAATCTGCCTGCAATGTAGGAGACCCCGGTTTGATTCCTGGGTTGGGGAAATCTGCTGGAGAAGGGATAAGCTACCCACAGCAGTATTCTTGGGCTTCCCTGTTGGCTCAGCTGGTAAAGCCCGCCTGCAGAGCGGGAGACCTGGGTTCTATCTCTGGGTTAAGAAGATCCCCTGGAGAAGTGAACTGCTAGCTATTCCAGCATTCTTACCTGGAGGATTTCATGGACTATATAGTCTGTGGGGTCGCAAAAAGCTGGACACGATTGAGTGGTTTCTACTTTCACAAAAATCTGAAGTCAAGAACTGAATGATTATCTGGAAGGGCTGAGTGAAAAGGAAATTTTATTTTCTTTTCTCTTTTGACCATGCTGCGCAGCTTGCAGGATCTTAGTTCCTCATAGCTCCTCACTCAGGGACGGAACTCAGGCCTCAGGTGGTGGAAGTGCAGTGTTCTAACCACTGGACTACCAGGGAATTCTCAAAGAGGATTCTGGAATGGTCACAAATTGCCATATATTCTGCAGTTAAGATTTTACTAAGGAAGCACTTACTTAAAATTTTTCAAAAATGTTTCCACAGAGTTTTCAGCTAGATGTTCTTGAGTAAAGAATTTTTAAAATATTCTAGAAGCTTCAGGCTCAAGATAGGGTAATCATTTCTAAGAATTTTTCACTGTTGACTTTTTCTCACACAGTCTTTTTCTTTCTGAACTTCTTTCCTGGTGTTTTTTTAATATAATAATAAGAACAAAACAACAAAAATAATAGCACTAAAATATCAATAGCAGGAAGAAACTAAATGTGCCAGCCTTAGGAAAAAAAATTAACTTTCTGCTATTCCATTTTTGAATCTGAAACTCTGGCATTGTCTGTGGCTGTTTTGAAAGCAATGGGAGAGTTCATTCAGATGCATTTTTAAGCTTCTGATTATTAACTTTCCAAACTTGGAGGCATCCCTGGTGGTCTCCTCAGTAGCTGTGTCCTCTGCATGACTTTCAGTCTTGCCTGCAAACAATAATGAGAGTGGAGACCATTTTAAAGTAAAATCACTTTTGCAGAAAGGTTTGTTTCCCCTTCTTTTGTTACCTTGATATACTACTAGTTTCAAATGCCTAATTTAAACTTTAAAGAAAATTCCTGATGTCCTTGCTTTACATTTCAAGAGATCCAATAGTGTACCAGGTCTTGAGATAATCTATTCATAGGTTTGTAGAAAAAGTGAATAACTTAGTTGGATAAACTTAAGCTAAATCAGGAGCTTTATAAAAAGTTCTGAGAATTCTGACCCTATATATAAGCTTCTCTTGCTTTTATATGTAGTGAATAACTAAGCATTTAATAAAAATAAGTTCTTATTTTTTAATGTACTATGTTCTGAATACCATAGAATACCATGTTCTTATTGCCTTCCATTGTTTTGAGATGGAAAACTGATGCTCATAGTTGGTACTTAAACAGATTTATAAAATTAAAAAATAGAATTTAAATTGAGTTATTTTGCTGCTGCTGCTAAGTCGCTTCAGTCATGTCCAACTCTTAGTGACCCCATGGACTGCAGCCTACCAGGCTCCTTCCGCCCATGGGATTTTCCAGGCAAGAGTACTGGAGTGGGTCTAACACTATTATGAAACAGTATCCCTGTGTTTAAACTGAGCAAAATTTAGAATATAAGGGGGGGGGGGAATGTCTAGCATGTCAGTAAAGGCAAGAACATGCTAAAAGTTTAAGAAGAATTTCATGTCAGCAGTTGTATGTTTTGATAAAGTAGTTTATAGAAAAAAAAATTGATAGCTTCTGATTATTAACTTTCCAAACTTGGAGGCATCCCTGGTGGTCTCCTCAGTAGCTGTGTCCTCTGCATGACTTTCAGTCTTGCCTGCAAACAATAATGAGAGTGGAGACCATTTTAAAGTAAAATCACTTTTGCAGAAAGGTTTGTTTCCCCTGCTTTTGTTACCTTGATATACTACTAGTTTCAAATGCCTAATTTAAACTTTAAAGAAAATTCCTGATGTCCTTGCTTTACATTTCAAGAGATCCAATAGTGTACCAGGTCTTGAGATAATCTATTCATAGGTTTGTAGAAAAAGTGAATAACTTAGTTGGATAAACTTAAGCTAAATCAGGAGCTTTATAAAAAGTTCTGAGAATTCTGACCCTATATATAAGCTTCTCTTGCTTTTATATGTAGTGAATAACTAAGCATTTAATAAAAATAAGTTCTTATTTTTTAATGTACTATGTTCTGAATACCATAGAATACCATGTTCTTATTGCCTTCCATTGTTTTGAGATGGAAAACTGATGCTCATAGTTGGTACTTAAACAGATTTATAAAATTAAAAAATAGAATTTAAATTGAGTTATTTTGCTGCTGCTGCTAAGTCGCTTCAGTCATGTCCAACTCTTAGTGACCCCATGGACTGCAGCCTACCAGGCTCCTTCCGCCCATGGGATTTTCCAGGCAAGAGTACTGGAGTGGGTCTAACACTATTATGAAACAGTATCCCTGTGTTTAAACTGAGCAAAATTTAGAATATAAGGGGGGGGGGGAATGTCTAGCATGTCAGTAAAGGCAAGAACATGCTAAAAGTTTAAGAAGAATTTCATGTCAGCAGTTGTATGTTTTGATAAAGTAGTTTATAGAAAAAAAAATTGAGGAAGGTAACAGAGACTTGGAACAGGGAATTTCAAATCTGTTTCCAGCTTTATTGAGATATGTTTTTCATATAAACTTATTTAAGGTATACAGTGTGATGTTTCAATACATATATGCATTATGAAATGATTACCACAGTTAGGTGAACAATGGAGGGAATAGGCCACTTCCAAATATGCCTCTTTGGCATGAGGTTTATCTTGGGCTGATCATTTTTTGAGAAACAGCAGATAGAAGAGAAGCTCTGAGAAGCCTGTAGAAGTTCTAAGAGATGTTTATTTTAATAAGGGAAATCTTCATTTTTAAGACTGTCTCTATGTACCAGGAAGAGGAAGATGAACTCAAAAATCTCTAGAAACTCTTATGAATGGAGAAAGCAAAGACATAAATCTATATAACAACCATATGTTTGTTTACTCTGCTTTTCCTGGTAACTTTCCATTTCTGGCCTTCCTACAACCCCTACATTTTTCATTGGTATTTAGTTGGGGATGGTATTTAAGTTGGTGGCTGGGTAGGTCACATGGTAAAAGATCTGCTTGCAATGCAGGGGATCAGGTTCAACTCCTGGGTCAGGAAGATCCCCTGGAGACGGGCATGGCTTCCCACTCCAATATTCTTGCCTGGAGAATTTCATGGACAGAGAAGCCTGGCAGGCTATAGTGCATGGAGTCACAACATGACTGAGCTACTAGCGCTTGGGCCATTTGGGAGATTTACTTGATTTTCTTGAATATTTCCCATGTAAATAGGAGATACACATGTTATGTATGTGCTTTTCTCTCATTAATTTTTTCTGATGCATGTATATATTGTGTGTCAGCAAGAATCTAGAAAGGTAAAGGAAAAACTATTTATCCTCCCCTATAAGGGTTAGTTAACACATCTATCATCTCACATAATTATTATTTTGATGTGGTAATAATATTTAAAATCTATTATCTTGGGTGAGAGGGAAGCTTCAGAGGAAGAGAATATATGTACACATATAGCTGATTCATATTGTACAACTGAAACTAGAACAACGTTGTAAAGCAATCATAATCTAATTAGAATAGTCAAACTCATAGAAGAGTAGAGTGGTAGTAGCTAGGGGGTGGGTGGAGGTGGGAATAGAATGTTGGTCAAGAAAAAGGGAAGAAAGTTTGTTATGTAAGATGAATACATATAACACAGTACCGTTAATTGTTAACACAATGCCATATATTAGATCTTCCCGACTTATCCATCTTATAATTGGAAGTTTTTACCCTTTGACTAATTTTTTTTCTATCACCTCCCAGCCCTTGGGGAACCCCCATTCTATGATCTGTTTTTTATCAGTTTGGCTTATAATCTGATGACCCTTTATGCAGAAAATTGACGCATGTGAGTCAGGTAGTACAGGTATATAAAGAAGGAGAATTAGAGACAGAACTAGTGATTGGTTCTAAGACCCTAGAGAAGAGCAAAATTTGTCACCCCCAAATATGTCTCTCTGACATGAGAATTAATTTAGGGCTGATTATTTTTAAAGGCCAAGAGACTTAAGAAGCTTGGACATTTCCTCTAACATCCTAGAAGGATTTAGGTCAATGATCTGTTCTAGAAAGGGAGCTATCACCACGGATAACCATGTTATGAAATAGGTGTACAGACATGGAGGAGCCCAGCAGAGTCTGTGAACATTCCTCTGTTACACTGTCTCTGTTTGCCAGACTTCTGCTTTTCCATCTCCACGTGAGTTGCTTTCCTGTTTTTGAATTCCCAAACAATTAATTTTAAGATGAAAGTTTTGGGGGACAAAAAAAAGATGGTTTTGGCCATACTGATGAGTTACTCAGTTTTCCTGTGATTCTCCCATATTACACAGTACTAAATTTTTGTCTGATTTTCTCCTGTTAATCAGCCTATGTCGATCTAATTCTTAGATGAGCCAGAGAACTTAGAAGGGTAGAAGAAAATTTCTTCCTCCGTAACAACTCTGAAGCAGGATCAGGCTTGGTGAATTCATGGAACAATAAAGAGCTAAGTTGAGCTGGAGCCACATGACTGGAGATGGGGAGGGAGTTTGCTCAGATATGAAGTTAGGTAATGGAGTTCAGGGGCTTTCCTGGTGGCACAATAGTAAAGAACCCACCTACTAATACAGGAGACACAAAAGAAGCATCTCTGATTCCTGGGTCCATAAGATCCCCTGGAGTAGAAAATGGCAACCCACTCCAGTATTTTTGTCTGGAAAATCCCATGGACAGAGGAGCCTTGTGGGCTATAGTCCACATGGTCCCAAAGAGTCAGACATGACTGAGCATGCATGTGCAAATAGAGGTCATGATCTTGGGTGGCCCTGGCCTGCATCATCTTCAAGGAGGGCTTTGGTTCCTGGGACTGAGGTTGGGTCATGGCAGTGAGAGCATGAAATCCTAGCTACAGATCAGTGGTCAGTCACAAGGCCCTGGCTCTTTGGCTTTGCAGAAAAGAATTCACACAGAGAAAAAGTAGTGAAACAAGCAAAGGATTTATTAAGAGGAAAAATGAGTACAGTATGGATAGACACATGGGGCAGACTCAGAGTCACACCACTGTGGTAGTTTACATCACGTATATATGGAGTTTCTTCTGGTTTTTCTTTGACCGATCATTTTGATTTGTCTGGTTCACGGTCCGTATTCGGTATACCTCAGGATCCTCCCATGCGTTCATATGCGTCTCTTAGCCAAGATGGATTCCACCAAAGAGGCCTGTGGGTGGTTTGCATCACCCAGTATCATTCGCCTTTTGACCTCCAAGGAGCCTTTCTGTGCGTGTGTAGTCAGGGAGGTCTCTTCACTTACAGAATGAGAAATATGTGATTTTTTAAATCTTTTATCTGGGCAGGGCTCCTGTCTCATTGTCCTATCATTCTCATCTTAGAGTATGGGTCCACAGGGACAAATCTCAAATTGCTTTACCCTGGGTGGGTTGTGGGGTTGGGGTAGGGTGGGGGGTTATCTACCTCCTTCCTCAGTCAGATGATGTATCATAGACTGTAAAACAGAATGGATGTTAGACATTAAATAGTGATGGAACTATGCTAAACTAGAGAGTAATACAAACCCAAACTAAAGGACTTTTGCTTATATTTTATAATAACAAAACACAACTTTTAACCAACGTCACACATTAAAAGTTGGTATTCAATCAGGAGATCACTAGTTTGGAATTCCTAATTTAATTCTGCACCTATCTTTTATAGAAAAAAAGTTAGGACCCATAGAAGTTTAGTGTCACAGTCAGCAGATGTCAAAATGTTGTCTTCTAAAATGCCCATTTATTTTCCCCTTTCTCTACAAAATATGTTGTGACATGGCAATGTTTTAGAAAAGGAGTTTGAACATAAGCTCGGAGAAATTCAATTTCCAAGAACAGCCAGGATTGTGTTAGAAACCATGAGATATCATTGCATAATCTGAAAGAACAAGTTTGCTTTTAAAACTGGTTTGTTAAATCCATAGCAACATCCCTAAATCCCCATGACAGAGGTGAGATTGCACCACCAGTTGTGGTTCCATTGATGTAACTTGGTGAAATGACTTTTGGATCAAGTTAATCCTTTCCTTTTTCTATCTAGCTCTGCAGGAGCTATTCTTTTAGATGATAAGGACTCTTCTTCTCCCCCAGTATGCATTTATCTATCTTATCGTTTAGAATGTTAAGCCTTAGGAATGTAACAAGAGTCTGTCTGAGCCTGCATCATATGATATTTACTCTGTGAAACATGATGAAATGGAAACACCTACCATATAGTTGGATGTACCATGTTCTAGGGCCTACTGTGTTTGCATGTCTTTTTCTCCTTTCAGTCCCACAGAAAAAATAATATAAGCTATATGAAAGCTCCTGACAGTAAGTCATTTTTAATAACCTAATTATTCCTATATCTATTTTAACAGTTATGGTAAATATTCTAGTGTATTCATAGTCTTGCTACACCTCAGTTTCCTTAAGTTATTTCTATAAGCCAAAGAATGTATACAGAATAATGTCTGTGTACATTGTCTTCATCCAATGACTCATTGGATGAAGGGATGGATGGATGGGTGGACAGATAGATGGATGGATGGATGGATGGATGGATAGATGAGTGAATGTATAGATGGTTAGATACATGAATAAACTAATTAATCAATATATTGAATCACTTTCCAGAATAGATCAATTTACTTAATCTTTTTTTTGTTGTTGTTATGTAAATTTTTATTTATTTATTTTTATTGGAGAGCATTTGTAAAGCAGGACAAGAAGAACTTAAAAATGAGCATTGTAGAAAGGTCTATATACTGTTTGACTAGGTTACCTCTTTATTTTATTTTTTATTTTTACTTTATTTTACTTCACAATGCTGTATTGGTTTTGCCATACACTGACATGAATCAGCCACAGGTGTACATGAGCTCCCAATCCTGAAACCCCCTCAGTATCAAATATGTCATTTGGTCAATTACAATATGTAAAGTCACATTCAATTCTGAAAATGTGTGATTCTATAAGTAGTGCTTATTTATATCTCACACATTATCAGCCCATGTCATATGTTGAAACAAAATATTTTTCTTCATATTTAAAATTATATATACAGTTGCATACATGAGATTATATGAATATGGGACTCTTGATTCACAAAAAAAGTTGCACTGAGTTAAATTTCTTTTAGAAATACAGCAATAGGTAAAATATTGCTACATTTTTACTAGAGTATTGTGTCTTTATCAAAAAATTTTGTTATTGTTCACTTGCTTAGTCATGTCCAGCTCTTTGCGACTGCATGGACTGCAGCACGCCAGTCTTCCCTGTCCTTCACTATCTCCTTGAATTTGCTCAAACTCATATCTATTGAATTGGTGATGCCATGCAACCATCTCATCCTCTGTCACCCCCCTCTCCTTCTGCATTTACTCTTTCCCAGAGTCAGGGTCTTTTCCAATAAGTGGCTCTTCACATCAGGTGGCCAAAGTTTTGGAGCTTTAGCATCAGTCCTTCCAATGACTATTAAGAACTTATTTCCTTTAGGATTGACTGATTTCATCTTCTTGAAGTCCAAGGGACTCTTTCAAGAGCCTTCTCCAGCACCATAGTTTGAAACCATCAGTTCTCCAGCATTCAGTCTTCTTTATGGTTCATATTTCACACTAATATTTGACTACTAGAAAAACCATAGCTTTGACTATACTGACCTTTGTCAGCAAAGTAATGTCTCTTGCTTTTGAATATGCTGTCTATGTTGGTCATAGCTTTTCTTTCAAGGAGCAAGCTAATTTCCAGGCTGCAGTCACCGTCAGCAGTGATTTTGGAGCCCAAGAAAGTAAAGTGTGTCACTGTTTCCATTGTTTCCCCATCTATTTGCCATGAAGTGATGGAACCAGATGAGTGTTGAGTGGTAAGCTTGCTTTTTCTCTCTCTCACCTTCATCAAGATGCTCTTTAGTTCCTCTTTGCTCTCTACTCATAAACATGTTGAGAACAATAATGAGATTCCCTCATTTTATAACTATGGGTACTGAGGCACATAATAATCAAAACAATCTTGGCCTGATCTTGTTCATTGTTACCCAAGATTCTTTTAGGCTTGCAGATTTCTTATTTTATTTTACTTATTTTTGACTGTCTAAGTCTTAGTTGCCGGGTGGATTTTTCAAAGTTGCAGCCAGCCATCTCTGCTACTCTCTAGTTGCGGTGTGTGACGTTCTCACTGTGGTGACTTCTCTTGTTGTGGAGCACAGGTTCTGGGGCATGCCAGCTTTTGTAGTTGTGGCACATGCACTCAGTGGTTGCAGCTCCCAGGCTCTAGAGTAGAGGCTCAGTAGTTGTGGTGCACAGGCTTAGCTGCCCCACAGAATGTACAGTCTTCCTGCATCAGGGATGGAAACTATCTCCTGCATTGACAAGAGGATTCTTCAACCCTGAGCCATCAAGGAAGTCCTAGGCTTGCAGATTTTTGACAAACAAAATCAGAAGAGAGTTTTGGAGTCAATAGGATGGAAGTCAAATATTAAATTTGGAGGAATGAAGATACAACATGTTAAAGTTTTCTATAGTTGTGTCCTCTTTGTAATCATGGCCTACTCTTCTAAGGAACTTTGACTAAAAGTCCTGAAATCTTTGCAGATTTTTTTTTTACCTGATGTGTTAAATTTAAAAATAATCCAGTGCCCTCAAATCTATGTTTCTTGTTTTACAAAATAGCTTATTGATTAGCCAAGGTCCACACAAAGCTTCCTACATGACTCATTGATCAAAGTAAGATCCAAGAGCTCATTAACTCAGTTGTCAGATACATTCATTTATTCATAAGCTCCTTTTTCCTTACTAACCTTTCACAATAGTAAAAACAAAAGAGCTTCTCTACTTTTATATTTCCCCAAGCATATATCCCTGGAGGAGTGCATGGCAATTCACTCTAGTATTCTCGCCTGGAGAATCCCCATGGGCAGAGGAGCCTGGTGGGCTATGGTCCATAGAGTTGCAAAGAGCTGGACACAACTGAGCAACAAAGCACAAACATATATCACCACCGTTATACTCTTTTTCAAAGGAAATTTTAGAGAAAATGTGCATTCCAAAATATTTTATTTGGAGGATGAAATCTCCAAAATCAAACTTTAGTAGATTATTTTATAGCTTTAAATAAGGAGAAATATAGCCACTTAATAATCCTATTTTGATATAATTATTACTTGCACAATCCAACCATAACACAAAATACCAACTTAATAAAGAAATGAGGGATCTTTGGAAAATGGTTTTTGGATTTTTCTTATGTTGGGGGAATTCACTAGAAGATGCTTTTAAGTTTTATCACTAAAATTTGAATTGACTAGTGATGAAACTAATCTTATATTTATTCACAGCTTCTATGTACAGGACTTCAAGTTGCACTTGGGTAAATGGTCCATATTTGCACACATGGATTCCAATCTATATTTATAAGATGTCATCTTTCGCTCAGTCAGTTCAATTCAGTTCAGTCGCTCAGTCGTGTCCAACTCTTTGCGGCCCCATGAACTGCAGCACGCCAGGCCTCCCTGTCCATCACCAACTCCCAGAGTTCACTCAGACTCACGTCCATTGAGTCAGTGATGCCATCCAGCCACTTCATCCTCTGTCGTCCCCTTCTGCTCCTGCCTCCAATCCCTCCCAGCATCAGAGTCTTTTCCAATGAGTCAACTCTTTGCATGAGGTGGCCAAAGTACTGGAATTTCAGCTTTAGCATCAGTCCTTCCAATGAACACCCAGGACTGATCTCTTTTAGAATGGACTGGTTGGATCTCCTTGCAGTCCAAGGGACTCTCAAGAGTCTTCTCCAACATCACAGTTCAAAAGTATCAGTTCTTTGGCGCTCAGCTTTCTTCACAGTCGAACTCTCATATCCATGCATGACAATTGAAAAAACCATAGCATTGACTAGACGGACTTTTTGTTGGCAAAGTAACCTGTCAGTTTTTGAATATGCTATCTAGGTTGGTCATAACTTTTCTTCCAAGGAATAAGCGTCTTTTAATTTCATTGCTGCAATCACCATCGTCAGTGATGTTTGGAGCCCCCCAAAATAGTCTGACAGTTTCCACATCTATTTGCCATGAAGTGATGGGACCAGATGCCATGATCTTCGTTTTCTGAATGTTGAGCTTTAAGCCAACTTTTTCACTCTCCTCTTTCACTTTCATCTTTTGCTAGGGTGACTTTATAAGTTACCCAGTTTTGAGAGTGAAATACAGTACTTTTAATAATTATGCTAGAACAAATAATTTCTAGATCACAAGGACTTATGATCACCCTGCATTTAGCTGAATACGTGACAGGTCTTACCATAGCTGCTCTTTCCTATATGAGCCTGATTTCTCACTGCAGTGTATTTTACACGTTATTATTCCAGGATGTCTTTCAGTACAAACTCTCCTTCCAGATTTTCTAATTCTATGCATCTCAGGTTTCACTTTTGCAATGAAGTTCCCTGGTCCCCTAGCTCTCATTGATTGATCTTTCTGTGCAGTACTTAAAGTTTGCACTGCACATCATTGCCTCTGAAATTGTTTGCTCTTTTTTCACATATGTGTAAGTTTTATCTTCCAGAATATACCACAAGTTTCTTAAAAGCAGGGAGGAATGTGTTTTACTATTTCCTCTCCAGCAGACTTGTCATAGGAACCATCAGCTAACACTGTGATTGTATATTAAATGATTAAATTAGATGGTACTTTTATCCCCTCTCACACTTATTTCTATCACTTTCATTGTGCTCCACCCATACTGGTCTACTTTCCATTTCTTCAAGATGCCAATCACGGTTGACTGTACTCCTCTGCCGGGGTCCAGCCCCGGTGGATGCAGGGTGATTCGAATGTGGGGACAGAGTAGGCGTCCTAGGAAAAACTTATCTAATTACAGATAGGGAGGGACTAGGAATTTAGCAGAGAAAAAGAGGCTGAATAACTTGGTTAACACAGGGTGCCAGTCACCACCTACGTAGGCCACAGGCGTCTTCCCGTTCTCCCGAAGGAGAGGAGGCACTGAGGCCTCCCCGGTCCGATCTTAGAAGCCCAGGCAGAATTAGCAGGCTTGGTGGGTCCTATGCACCAGATGGGAATTCGACCAGAAAAATAGTAAGAGAGAGAGAAAGGGGCCGAATAACTTGGGTTACGTGGGGTACCAATAAAATTCCAGACAAGGAACTTGCACCATATTCATGGCGGGCACCCACGCTCCAGATGGGAATTCAGCCAGAAAATTGGGGAGCAGAAAGGAACGACATGAGGGAATCAGTCTTTCCGGAACTGATCCAATTTCTTTATTTTTGGGTTTGCTTATATACCCTTTGTTACATATAGGGATGAATACAGAGTCACGCGGGGGTCAGCAGTCCTGACCTTATTAAAATCAGGTGCTTTACATAAAAAGTTTTAGGGGTTTTACATCATCTTCAAGCCATTTCTGCCTGCTGA
>SJYC01147413.1:0-18145 GCA_006408675.1 Madoqua kirkii
CAGACTTACTAATTTTGATGCTCAGGCTTAGTTGCCCTGTGACGCATGAGATCTTCCTGGACCAGGGTCGAACCTGTGTCCCCCGCATTGGCAGGGGGATTCTTAATCACCAGACCACAGGGAAGTCTTCTGCAGTTCTTACTTTTTTCCTAATGTCAAATATACACAAAGATGTCACTGCTCCTCCCAATTTTAAGTTTCATATCTTGTTCATTGCTTACCAAATCTAGTGTGCTAGGAACATAGAAGGTGCTCAAGAAATTTATGTATCAATTGAAAGAACATGGCAAGGAAAGAAAAATATGCCCAAATAAACAGTGACATTGGTGATGAAGAAAAGTATGGAGCAATTTATTTGAAAAAGAATGTGAATCACAATTTTAGTATATAGAACCTATATTTTTGAACTTGAACTTAACACCTCATTCCATGTGAAGTTTCTACCAGCTCTACCTTGCTGAATAATCACCCAGGTGAACATATACTCTAAGAAATTTTCCATTTCTAGAAATCCTTCATTATAACTCTCCCATGAGGAGTTAAATGAAAACTAAGATCTGTTCTGAAATTCTTTCTCAGTTAAGGAACCAAAAATGAGTAAGTATGGGCCATCAAGCAGAGGTCTTTTTTTTTTTTTTCCTCATTAGGTACTTGCATCTGGGAAGAAAAGAGGACAGAAGCAACATGTTACAGCAGTCTTGGATATGTACTTATCACAGTCCTTACAAGACGAATAAACCTCTGTTGTTTTAAAATAACCATATATAGGCTAGAAACCCAGTATTTTAATGGATTTTCACTTTTGTGCTGTCAGTATAGATAAAACTTAACTGCATCCTGTAAGATTCTTTTCTAGAGATGTAGCAGTACATATAAAATTTGTTAGGCCATCAACCCACTCTATTTTTCCTGGAAACAGCCCCCTTGCCATTTTCTCCAAGATTGCTCTTTCCCATCTATAGTTATATGGTTGGAAAGAAGTCACTGCCTTTCAGTGTTATCTAGGCAGTAAAAACACAGTCAAAGCTCAGACCAACATCAGAGCTTAAGGTGCACACCTTATCAAGCCCAGACCAATGGGCCTCCTCCCCCAGAATTTGTCCACTTTGAGCTAGAAGGAAAGCCCTTTCATCTCTAGCCACAGATGCCTGGAAATGGATAAGACCTATGTTACCCTTTATGTGTAGGGTGTACTATGTAGAAAGGCAGTAATGCCTAGTAAAAATCAAAGACAGCAAATGAAACTGAAACACAAAACAAACTGTAACAAAACAGTTGAGTTGTGAGTTACTCAGTCATGTCTGACTCTTGCAACCCCATGGACTGTAGCCAGCCAGACTTCTCTGTCCATGGAATTCTCCAGGCAAGAATACTGGAGTGGGTAGCCATTCCATTCTCCAAGGGATCTTCCCAATCCAGGGATTGAACCCGGGTCTCCTGCACTGCAACTGAGCTACAGAGAAGTCCATTACAAAACATACACCCCCAGAAAAACAAAAGTATAAAATAGAGTTTGAGAGTATTTGAATGCCTGATTCCAGTTGCCCAGGGTAAACTATAAAACCACCATTTCCTTTGCCTTAATTAAGTAAATCAAGAAATTATTCTCCAGAACATTGTGCACATTTGATTTTCTGCTGCTCATATTTGGGCTCCTAAGCAAACTCATTAATTTATGTTTCACATCTTTTTTGGGTCTCTTTTCCTGTGATGCCTCTCCTGAAATGACTCACTTCTTCTCTACCAAATTCTATTCTATGTTCATGGTTCTCTAATTATACATCTTACTGCAGAGCATTCTTGCACAGGAGTTTCTACTGCTGTTTTACATACTCTGCGAAGAGTAATGCTCCATATTTAGCCTCCAACACTAGGACTCAGCATTTCAATGTCAAAGATTAGGTTCTCAGTAAGAGTTTGAAGTAATAACCTTGGAAAGAAGCTCTTTTTATCTTGCTAAGAAAATGAGGGTACCCCACCAGGAGTCACTTCTAATATTTACAGAAATCATAATTAAAAGGTAGGTAAATATGCAGCAACAAAATTAATGAAACTGACATTGGCATCTTGATGTATTAGATATAACTTCTGGTCAATTCCAATCTTTTCCTCTTGTAATCTCACTTATCCTCTCTTTCTAAAGAAATGCCTCATCAAAAATACTCTTATCTTGCTCTCCTCTTCTTTTGAGTATTTTATTATAATCTCTTAATTGAATGCCACTCAAGATTATTTGCATTTGAAAAAGAAAAGTATGCAATTGTATTACATAAGATATTAAAAGGTTCCACATGTAAATATTGTTCTACCTGATTCACTTTGCTTCATGCTACATAATTTAATGTTTAACATTTGTAATGTATTTTATTCTAGTGTATTTGCAGCTTTCTCTTTATTAAATATGGAGTATAAGAATAGCAATAAAGTCTTATATAGATTGGCAGGGGTCATCCTAAGGGAGCTTCCGGCTTCACAACATACATGATCAGGTAAAATTATACATGTACTACCCATTCATATAATCTTCTTTAATTTCATCATCCAGATGGATTTCAGGGAGGAACATTGAAAATATATTTGTGTGAACTTCAGATTCAAGTTGGCAAGTATCCAGGGGAAAAAACAGAGTAATACTTCTATTATTATAATTATGAAATTAGGAGAAGATTCAAATAGAGTATGCACTGAAAACAGGCTTAGTACAACGTGTTCATCTTGGCACTGACAGGTGTAGAAGAAGTCTTACCTAAAGTTTATTAATAAAGAATCACCTTTGGTAAATGTAACCTAAATTTTAAGCATAGTTATTCCTAGAGTCACATGCTTTCTTTACTAATAGAGTGACATTTGTTTGATTTTCTTCTTCTTCTTTTTTTTTTTCCTGTGTCAAAAGTTCAACTGTGCAGCTATTTTAGCCATTCAGGAAAATATTGGGTTGGCCAAAAAGTTCATTTGAGTGTTGCCATACAGTATAACAGAGAAACCTGAATGAACTTTTCAGCCAACTCAATATCATAAAAAGAACAAATACTTAATCTACACGCTAGAGAAGACTTTTTGATATATGAACTCAGAATTGTTTCTGCATCTTAAATTTCCCTATGACTGATTCTAAGCTATCCTGAAAGATAAGTATATAGTCTGAGAGTTAGCGTAAGTGCTATGGTACTGACCCTGACTGAATGCTGAGTGTATTTTGTTAACTCTCCATTGTAAAGACACATTTCAGGGTGTGTAGCTTAACATTCCAAGGCTCTCTATTTTCTAAATCTTTATTGTCATTTCTCATTTCTCACCATTCATTCATAACTTCACACTATAGAGTCCAAACACATTGAATTCATTACAGTTATCCAAATATGGTTTCTTAACTTTTGTATGTTTGTGTCTGTTTACGCTTCATCTGCCAAGCACAGTTTTCTTACCCCTCAGTCACTATGGCATATTTTTTTTTGAAGATGGGCAGGCTTTCATCAGGTGCTTACTTAAAGATCAAGCACCCTAATTTAACCTCAGCTTTGTCACTGGTGGCTCAGATGATAAAAAATATGCCTGCCTGTAATGCTGGAGACCCAGGTTCAATCCCTGAATCAGGAAGGTCCCCTGAAAAAGGGAATGGCTACCCACTCCAGTATTCATTGCCTGGGAAATCTCATGGACAGAGGAGCCTGGTGGGCTACAGTTCACAGGGCCACAAACAGTCGGACACAACTGAGTGATTTCCTTAGTTTGTCACTGACCAACTCTCTAGCTGGGAGTCAGTTGCATAATCTCTCTCTGTATCTCAGTTTCTTCATGGATAAGTTGGCAATAGTATATTGATAGTATTTAGAGAGAATACGTGTCTGTGTGTGTGTGTGTGTGTGTGTGTGTGCGCGCGCGCGTGTGTGTGTGTGTGTTCTCCTCACCCAATTTCAGGCATTAGGGAATGTTTGTAAGTGTAAAGACTTCTTCCAAAACAAATACAGCTGAAATAATAGAATTTTCTCTATACTATTATTTCTCTGGCCCGAGAGTCAATGGACAGGAAAAGATGATACTTTTGGTGAGAAATTGTGTGTGTCCTGTGTGCTTGTCAGTATAGACTTCAACTGAGAATATACTGGGATTTTTGCTGTGTTCCAGTAGTCACCAGAAATACCTCATTGTGCTCACATACTAGTACATCATCAAGTTCACTGGTGATTTTATAAAAGTACAATTTGCATGTTCCCCACTCCCCCTAAGATGTTGACTCTGAGGGTCTGGAATACAGCTGCAATATTAGGTAATACTAATTCACAGATAGACCGGGGTGCCTTCCATGTTCATCTCCTCCCCCTCCTTCTTCTGTTTGTATCATTGTGATGCCTCTTCTTATATTCCGTTATTGCATCCTATCCCATCAGAAAAGTAAGTGTAGGCAGCCCAATTCTGCCCCTGTCACTATGCATTCATTCATTTATTTATTCATGTCACAAATCCTTTCTGAGAGACTTTTGTGTGACAAACACTGGGCTGCCTGGTAAGCATACTTTGTTTACTGTTTGGTATGAAGGCAGTACTGCTGAGTATCAGGAATTCGAGCTGCCTGGCTTATAATCTGGGCAGAATTACTACTTGCTGTTTTTTACCACTGTGTGTTCTCCAACCTCATTCATTCTTGCTTTAACATCCATAGCATGAACATCATTGTCCCCGAATCTCCCAGTTCTTCGAGGTTTCATGTGAGATTTCTATTGTCACCTAAGTGCACATACATGTCAGTTATTATTTTATTAATAGCAATACTAGTACTCAGGGGGAGAATGTAAAAAGTAACAAGTGAAAAATTATAACATGTGATAAGTTCTCTGAAGGGCATGATTGGATGCTTGAGAAATAGAGAAATAAGAGTCAATAAAGTGAAAATAAAGTGAATCAAGTTTTTTGAGAAGGTAATAGTTAAGTTGGTACGTGGAAGATGAACATGAAAACGGCCCAAGAAAACCAAAGGCAAAGCAATTTTTGGCAAAGGAAAAGTATATTTAAAGGTTTGAATCATCTGGAATATTCCAGAAACTGAAAGGCCAGTGTACAAGTGCTGCCTACTGTGAGAAAACAACTGGCTGTTTCAAAGAGGGTTATTGCCCAAGGCTCAAAGCCTGCTGACACACCTGCATCCCCTGAAGCCATGCTCTGCTCCAGGGCCCCTGCAGTGATGGTCAGTGTCCCCCAGGAAGCCACATCAGGTTGCCTTCTTAGTCTGTGAAAAGCAAGGCCAAAACCACCAGTCAGGAGTTGATCTCTGGAAGTGACTCACCTACAGCTTCTCTTTCATTCTGGTCCTTTGTCTTCTTTAATCTGAAAATTTCACATGGTGCCACCAGCCCATAGCTGTGCCTCTTTACATCTGAAATATCTTACAGAAGTTTCACTGAATCAGTTCTATTGCTGCATCACTTCAGTCGTGTCCGACTCTGTGCGACCCCATAGACAGCAGCCCACCAGGCTCCCCCGTCCTTGGGATTCTCCAGGCAAGAGTACTGGAGTGGGGTGCCATTGCCTTCTCAGTCCCTTTAGACCCAACTTTAGACACATGTTGTGGCCAAGTGGTTGAGAATTGAACTCCAGAGTCATATTATGATGTACAACCCACACTTTGCAAATTAACCCTTAGGTGGCATTTTATTTACATTTTAAAATTATTATATTAAAAATATTAAACAAACAGTAGCTCGAAACAACCCATTTATTGACTCACACTTTGAGTAGTTAGAAATTTGGGCAACAGTACTACAGTAATATCAGCCCAGGGCTTCACAAAGCTGAAATCAAGGTCTCAGTCAGACTCTCATCTTCAGGTACAGGTAGTTTTCTAAGCTCACGTGGTTAAGGCATGATTGAGTTCTTTGCCGCTGTGGGTTACGGACGCCCCATTTCCTTGCTGGGTGTCAGCTGGTGACTGCTCTCAGCATCCGGACACCATCTGTGTTCCTTTCCATGTGGCTCCCTCCGTCTTCAGAGCCAGAAACAAAGAATCTCCCTCAGTCTTCAAATGCTTTCTACAGGAAGAGCCTGTTTTTATTTTGTTTTGTTTTTTAAGGGCTCCCATCATTAGGTCATACCTACCTTTTAAAAATTCACCTGTAGTATGTAACATAATCTGAGGAGGGCATGGCAACCCACTCCAGTATTCTTGCCTGGAGAATCCCATGGACAGAGAAATCTAGGGGGCTACACTCCACAGGGTCACAAAGAGTTGAACATGACTGAAGTGACTTAGCATGCATGTAACACAACCTATCCCTGGAGGGATTATTCTGTCATATTCAAAGTGTACATCCATGCTAGAAGAGAGGAGCAGAAATCTTGGCTGCTGTGTTAGAATTCTACCAGGCACACTTTGTAAAGACTTCAAGCTGTAGATGCCTCTCTGTAAGTCAAGGATAATAATAGAGTTTTGCTTTGGATTTTTGTGGTGAATAAATGAGGTAGTCGATGTAAGTCAGTACTATGGTCACTAGTATGTGAAAGCTCTTTTATTTGTTTTTTTAATTGGAGTGCAATTGTTTAACAATATTGTATTACTCTCTGCTGTACATCAATGTGAATCAGCCATACATATACATATACCCCCTCCCTCTTGAGCTTCCCTCCTGGTACCCACCCCATCCCATCACCCCTCCAGATCACCACACAGCTCCCTGTGCTAGCAGCAGCTTCCCGCTAGCTGTCTGTCCTACACATGGTAGTGTATACGTGTCGGTGCTGTTCTCTCAGGTCACCTCACCTTCTCCTTCCCCTGCTGTGTCCACAAGTCTTTTCTTTACGTGTGCATCCCTATTCCTGCCCTGCAAATAGGTTCATTTGTACCGTTTTTCTAGCTTCCATACATATATGCATTAAGATATGACATATGGGTTACTCTTTCCGACTCATTTCATTCTGTATGACAGACCCTAGGTTCATCCATGTCACTACAAATGACCTAATTTCACTCCTTTTGATGAAGGAGTAACATTCCATTCTATATATGTACTGCAACGTAGTGACTACACAACAGCAACAATATACGCACCGTATCGTCTTTATCCCCTCATCTGTCAATGTGCATCTAGGTTGCTTCCATGTCATGACTAGTGTAAGTAGTATTGCAGTGAACATCATGGCACATGTGTTTTTTAAAGATGGTTTTCTCAAGGTAGACTCCCAGTAGTAGAATTGCTGTGTTATATATTAATTTGTTTGTTTTATTTTTAGTCTTTTAGGGAACCTCCATACTGTTCTCCTTAGTGGTTGTATCAATTTACATTCCCACGAACAGTGCAAGAGGAACAGTGCAAGAGGGTTCCCTTTTCTGCCTACCCTATCCAGCATTTGTTGTTTATAGATTTTTTTTTTTTAAATGATGGCCCAATCTGACTGGTCTGGGGTGATACCTCATTGTAGTTTTGATTTGCATTTCTCTAATAATGAGTGATGCTGAGCATCTTTCAAAAGCCCTTTGAAATATCAGTGCTGTTTCACTATTGTAACTACTATCCCCACCACCAGGACCTCCACTCTTAATTATTCCTTCGGTATAAGTCTGTAGTCTGTAGCAGATGGCATATCATTTATATACATGTTTCCCCTATTTCTCACTCTAAGATAATTACTTGCCTAAGAAACTTAGGACTCTCCTGGCTCCAAACAAATCATTGGAAGGTTTTTTTCATCATTCTTAGGAATACGATTCCTTGAGTAAATACCATGAGCACTTCCATAAGGGCTCATTATTCTCCAGCAGACATAGTCACATCCACACCCACACATTGATATATGCACTCCAAATTAATTTTTCAAAGAGAGAGAGCTGATCATTTAACATGTGTGTTGTAATCAGACAAAACTATGTTTATGTCCTGGTTCTCCTAGGATATTCAACTTGAGGGAACCTCCACTTCCTTCCCTATAATAAAAGTATGTTAATGATGACTGCCATACACAGTGGTTGTTAGAATTAAATTACTCTATAGTGACTTCCAGTAAATTATAGCTATCATGATTAATACAGATCTACCACAATTTATCATACAGCTTGTGAAAACCACTCACACTGAAAACTTGCAACCTGGAATACCTAAAATATATTAAATGTGCTATTTCATTTAATTTTTTAAACTAGAAACAACAATTGTTCACCTTAAATTAAACTTCCTCCCCACTAGACAGATGTTCAAAGGATGATAGCTTAAAAACAAGAAAGGATGAGTATTCAGCACTTTGTAATATTTTATTTTTGCTTGTATTCTTTCTAATTGATTCTGGGTGAAATCTCAAATCCTTTTCATTACAGGATGTGAGAAATATGGTTACATGAGTGGGTTTCAATGGACATGACATTCAGGGATATCCCAATCAGTTTTTCTTGACCCTGTGCATCCGTGCTGATTGGATCATGAATAGTAGTGAGGTGGTCACTTCAGCGAGTGGCATATGCTGTTTCTCCATCTGAATCACTTTATCCCAGGTGTGTTATCCCTATAGACAAGAAGCAAAATGACACAGTTGCAACCACCATATCAGTGAAGGCTTTCTATAAAATAGATACTAAAATGAGGAGGGGGAATCTATCTACTCTCTTAACACCCTAAAGAACTTGAAATGCATGTGGTGACATTCAACGTTTTCAGTCATTGCTACATATCTCCAAAGTTGAGCTGCTTTATTAGTTTTAATGATACTATTGCCATTTTATTTTTCTCTTCTTTTTGAATGATATAAAATTGTGCTCCAGCAATCAGAGTTCATTCCAGGTAAAGCAATGCTCAACTGGAGGGTAATTTCTGTTGTTGGAGAGTAGCATTTTCATTGTACATTTAAGCATTTAATGTTGCATTTTTTACTAAACAGTCATTTATTCACTCAAGAAATACTTGTTAAACACCTATTAATATTTTTGGCCAAGTACAAAGAACTGAGGATATAGGTATATGGTATAGAGTTGTGTTAAAAGAACAGATTGTGGAGCCAGATTGTCCCTTGATTACCACTTACTAGCTGAGGGACCTTGGACAAGCTATCTAATTTATTTTTGTCTAAGTGTATTTATCTGTGTAATGTGGATAAGAATATCTACCTCATAAGGTTGTAAGGAGTAACCAAGTTAGCATTTGTAAAATACTTTAAAACACGCTTGACACATAAGAAGTTTTAAGTAAGTTGAAAAAGCAATAAAAAAAAGATGTCACATTAACCTTCCTGTCACTTGCAGCCTTTGGGGGCAGGTGGAGAAAGGGCCACTAAGCAGCTGTCCATCATCTATTATTAATTATTAAAGTGTCATAGAAACTACAGTGTAACTCCTAATGCAGTTGGGACTGGGAGGTGCAAGAATAGGAAAACCTTCAATGGAAAGTTTGACTTACCTTTTGAAGACTGGGTAGGAGTTGATGAAGAAAAGGAAAGAAATAATAGTCCCCATGTTCCTTACTGAGCAATGCAGTAGAGTGGCCAAACAATGAGACTTTGGAAGGATGAGTCATGGGTGAGGACACTGGAGAAGTCAGTAAGCATCAGATGATGGAGAGCATGCGTTGATCTTTTATATTCTTCCTCTGAGGGCAACAAAGAGTCACTGATGTATTACTTGGAGCAGAAGTCATTGCAATTACAAGGATCAGGCATGCTATGTTAGAAGAGTCATCCCCATAGGGATGACAAGGAACGAGGCTAATGGTAGAGAGAAGATTCAGAAGCCTGCAGCAATAGGCTTGGGCCTGGTGAGTCTACAGCAGTGGAGTAAAGGTGGGCAAAGAGATACAGAACTTGACCGAAGGGAAGCAAGCAGCACAGGGAAGAAACGTGAGGAAACACAAGGAAATCAGCTTCCTAATGACTCCTCAGTCCTGATGTCATTCATCCATTCACACTGTATGGCAAAGATGAGAAAAAAAAGTCTTTATATTTTGACAGTGTTGATGACAAACATTGCATTGGTGGAACTTTATGAATCAGTGGCACATTAGACCAAGGGCACTTGCCTTTATAATTACTGAAGAAGAGACTTCAGTAATTAGAGAAGAGGAGACTTAGAAAGCATCTAATCCACATTCCCCTGGATCAGAGAGATTAAGGGTTTAGATGAGATTTAAGTACTTGCTTAGCTTCAGCACAATTAAGAGTATGTGGATTCTAATTAGTTAGACCCGGTTTAATGAGTCACTAGAGCTGTCAACCTAAAGAAGTCACTGTTTTGTCTCTGTCATCTGTGAAATGACTAAAAGGTGTCTACTTCAATTAAAATTCCATACCTTAATGCATATAAAATTGTCTAGTTCCTGGTACATGTTAGACCCTGGGATAAATTATGAGGACAGGAGCCATTTCCATTTATTAATATTTCCAATATTTGACCCATAAAGAATTTGTGTGATTTAAAATAAGACATGCATTAAATAATATGATTACTGAGGTAGAAATCAAACATAAAGACTCCGGAGAAAGAAAGACCCTGGAGATCTTGGTAATGTGAGTAAAAGTTGCATATCACAGTTGCTCAGTCATGTCTGACTCTTTGCAACTCCATGGACTGGAGCACACCAGGCTTCCCTGTCCATCACCAACTCCCAGAGTCTGCTCAGACTCATGTCCATCAAGTCAGTGATGCCATCCAACCATCTCATCCTCTGTCATCCCCTACTCCTCCTGCCTTCAATCTTTCCCAGTATCAGGATCATTTCCAAGGAGTCAGTTCTTCACATCAGGTGACCAAAATATTGGAGTTTCAGCTCCAGCATCAGTCCTTCCAATGAATATTCAGGACTAATTTCCTTTAGGATTGACTGGCTGGATTTCCTTGCAGTCCAAGGGACTCTCAAGAGTCTTCTCCAACACCACAATTCAAAAGCATCAATTCTTGGGCACTCAGCTTTCTTTATGGTCCAATTCGCACATCCATATGTGACTACTGGAAAAACCGTAGCTTTAACTAGACAGACGTTTGTTGGCAAAGTAATGTCTCTGCTTTTTAATATGCTGTCTAGGTTGATCATAACTTTTCTTCCAAGGAGCAAGCATCTTTTAATTTCATAGCTGCAGTCACTATCTGCAGTGACTTTGGAGCCCAAGAAAATAAGGCCTATCTCTGCTTCCATTGTTTCCCCATCTATTTGCCATGAAGTGATGGGACCAGATGCCATGCTCTTAGTTTTTTGAATGCGGAGTTTTATGCCAGCTTTTTCACTCTCCTCTTTCACTTACATCAAGAAGCTCTTCAGTTCCTCTTCACTTTCTGCCATAAGGGTGGTGTCATCTGCATATCTGAGGTTATTGATATTTCCCCCAGCAATCTTAATTCCAGATTGTGCTTCATCCAGCCCAGCATTTTGCATGATGTACTCTGCATATAAGTTAAATAAGCAGGTGACAATATACAGCCTTGATGTACTCCTTTCCAATTTGGAACCAGTCTGTTGTTTCATGTCCAGTTCGAACTGCTGCTTATTGACCTGCAAACAGATTTCTCAGGAGGCAGGAAAGGTGATCACTTGAGGAATTTTCCACAGTTTATTGTGATCCACGCAGTCAAAACTTTGCTGTAGTCAATAAAGCAGAAGTAGATGTTTTTCTGGAACTCTCTTGCTTTTTTTATGATCCAAAGGATATTGGCAACTTGATGTTGGCAACTGAACTTAGTTGCTAGAGTTAAGAAAATATTAAAAAAAATAATTTTATTTATTTATTTTTGTCTAGATTGGATCTTCGTAGCTTTTCAAGGTTTTCTCTAGTTGCAGAGAGTAGGGGCTCGGGCTCTCTGGTTGTGGTGCCTGGGCTTCTCATCATGGTGGCTTCTTTTGTTGAAGAGCACAGTTTCGAGGCATGCAGGCTTCAGCAGTTGTGGTTCCCAGGCTCTAGAGCACAGGCTTTGTAGTTATGGCACACAAGCTTAGCTGCCCTTTGGCATGTGGGATCTTCCCAGATCAGGGATTGAACTCATGTCCCCTACACTGGCAGGTGAATTCTTTACCACTGAGCCACAGGAGGGGCCCGAGTTGAGATAATGTTTGAATTGATTCTTGACAACTAGATAGTGAAATGTGGCAGAACCATGGATGATGCCAGGTCTCTTGCTTCCTAGGGCAAAGAACTTTCTGCTACCTCAAGAAATGCATGAGTTAAGAGTAAAATGCTACAGGAGGAAATGCTCTGCAGTTAATTACCAGCTATATGTTCTTTAAGAGGAAAGTTGATGCAAGCGTTCTTCACCATGTGTTTCACTTTGAACTCTGTGTGGTGAATATGAGAAGTCACATCAGCCGTTCTGTTTCCCTCTAAGCAGTCCTGCAGTTTGTAGATCTCCATTATGCTGCCATCTTATTAATGAAGAATTATTATGGCCAAGAAATCTTTTGAGGCAGTTTAAGCTGGTAAACTGCTTAAAGAGGAGGAAAGGGATGTTTTCAAGTTGTAAGCAGGGACTCCTAAACATTTGGACACATATCATCTTGTTCCCCAACTCCCACTTGAGCCACAATCATAATGCATTTCTTTTTGGAGTATCTGGGCAGAGGTTGGTGGGGAGGGAGGAGAAATAAACAATACTCGGCAGAAAAGAACTGCATTGGGTTTTCAGTGAAGCAGCTATTTACACAGATGTTAAACATGGAAATTAGAAAAAAAGATGATCTCTAGAGACAGGCACATATGTAGGATTCAAAAGTAAAGTATAGAATATGGAATATTCTTGTAGGAAAAAAATCTGCCAATTAATCAGCAAAGAGAGAAAACTGGTCACAGAACCTGCTTGTGATGGAGAAAATTAATTGACCTATATATTCCTTTAGAAGCATAGAAAAGGAGATAATCTTTCTTTCTTTAAGAAAGAAAGACATTATCATTTATGAAATGACAGTTTTTTCTTCCCATCAAAATGTACTCTCTTTCTATTCTCTTGAGATCTCAATCAGAATTAGGAAAATAAAATGTGACTGTAAGAAGGGGGAAAAAAAGACTTTGATTTATTCCAGGACAAAACAGTTTTAGTGAACCATGAAAACTGATTATTTTAAAAGAAGTCAAAATTTAACAAATTAATCACCACCAAACGCCTAGTGATGTTGGAGTTCAAGCAAACAACAACAAAACAAAGCAAACAAAGATTGATACACTGAGAGATATCTTAGAAACAAGTGATCTGTGTCAGTTTCCTTCTCTTTGGATCATAACTCTAAAAACCATGATTGAGAACATATTTGCTCTATGAGTTATTATTATGGAATCAATTCCTTCAAACCATAGCAGCATAAAATAACACATATTTATTATTTTATAGTTTCTGTGGTTCAGTATTTCCAGAGGTGCTCAGCTTAGTAATTCTCTTACAAGACTGAAGTTAAGTCAACAACTAGGGGTGTATCATCCGAAGGCTTGACTGGGGTTGCAGGATCAGCTGTCTAGATGGATAACCCTGATGGCTTTTGTCAGGATATTCCTTTGCTTGCCATATAGACCTCACCATATGATAGTTTTAATGCCCTAAAATAAAGTATGGAATGCTTAATTAAATTTGAATTTGGGATAAACAAATGGATTTTTAATATATCTCCAGTATTATAAGGGACATACTTATACTAAAAAAAAAAAAATGCCTCATTCATTGAAATTGAAGTTTAAATGTTTCCTATATTTTTAGTTGCTAAATATGGCAACTCTTTCATAGCATGGCTGCTGGCTTCTCCCACACCAAGTGGTCTAAGAGAGAGAGCATGTAGAAAGCTGTTGTGCCTTTAATGACGTTTTTCTGGAAATCACATCCCATCATTGCTACCACACTTCAGTAATTAGAAGAAAAAGTGTCTGGCAATACTGAAACGCAGGGGACTTTCCTTCCACCTTTTAAGAGTAGCTTGTCAAAT
Source organism: Madoqua kirkii (assembly GCA_006408675.1). Taxonomy (NCBI): domain Eukaryota; kingdom Metazoa; phylum Chordata; class Mammalia; order Artiodactyla; family Bovidae; genus Madoqua; species Madoqua kirkii. The sequence continues at coordinate 13,860 of SJYC01147413.1, forward strand.
AATTTGACATATATGAGAACCATCACAAATATGTAAATACTGAAAACCTATTTATATTTATATTTTAAGGAAACATTTTTCTGATTCAACATTGACCTTAATTCTCTATCTGCATGAATACACACACTTTGGACTTTACTGTATGAAATGAAATCAATTATAATCCATGATGATAGCATGCTTGACATTGTAATTCCTAATGATAACCATAAATTTAGGCATGATGCTTATTATTAATTTTTTTACATTTTAGCTGTTAATTAGTTACTTGGAATCATGTAATGAACACCATGAACTTACCACCCAAACAAAATCTCTGACTGAATATAATCTAACCATCTTATCAAACAATCTTCATTCTAAGACTCTCCCTAAAAATTATGAGCATTCTCAATCTCATATTTTTGTCATTTCTTTGCTTTTTATATAGTTTTTTCCTATAGAAAATATGTATTTGTATATATACATACATATGTGTTAGTTACTTAACTATGCAGTTATATAATACTATGCTTAGTATATGTGTTAGTTGCTCAGTCGTATCCAATTCTTTGCACCCCCATGGACTGTAGCCCACCAGATTCCTCTGTCCATGGGATTTTTCAGGCAAGAATACTAGAGTGGGTTGGTCTCCCACATTACAGGCAGATTCTTTATCATTTTGTTAATGTTCACCCATATTGCTCTTAGTTGTAATAGTACTTTCATTTTCATTCAGTTGTGTTATAAGTAAACACAGAGATATTAACAGAGATGACAAAAATAAGTTAAAAAATTACATTCCGGGTGCACTTTTGATTAAATCAAAAACAACTCAGAGGATATTTCATAGATGTATAAGATTTTGACAGACTGTGAAATCGTACATCTCAAGAGAGTGACCACAGTTAATGAATTCTCCTTTGTCCTGTCTTATGTTTTGTGCCCCCTTGATCACATACCCTCAGAATCCAATCTGGCACAAGCCAACTTTTTCTTGTGGTTTCTATGGTTCACAGTCCTTTTCTCCACTCTCAGGTCCCTGGCTAAGTGGATGCTGTACCTGAATTCTAATTACTGACTGACAGAAATCTGATTTGGAAAATATCCTTCTGAGGGCCCATGTTACTTTGTAGGCGAAAAGAACCCCTGCAGTGCCTTCTAGTTCAGGGGCAGTGCTTTCTCTGGTGAGGGATAGATCCATTTTGCTGGCTCTAAAGTTACAAGCAATTGGAGAAGTAACATCTTTGGAAACATCCACCTGCATGTTCCCACCCCATGTTTCAGGTCCAAAGTCTTCCCCAATAAGGGCCCTGAAGTTGGCCTATAGACCTAAATCAGGTTCACTTCAAATACTTTGTGAGCGTGAAGATTTTGACTATGATGTTGAGAATTTGGTGTTTAGGTTTCATAGTTTCTAACAACAACAAATAACTGCCTCCATCTAAGCTACCAGCTTTCCACTCCCAATTTGCTTTTATCACAATGGTCAGGGTTTTCTAATCTACCGGACCATTCCCCAGGAGGACCTGTATATGCATCTACATCCACCCCAAAATGGGACGCTATGGGCAGCCTGAAGTGATGATGTAGTGTCAAAACTTGTATTACCACTTACTTTCTCAGACTTCTTCTGGGAGATCATCTAGGAATTAATTAAACCTTCAGACAGAAGGTTTGAATAGATCAGCATCAAGAGAGGTGTTTTAAAATGTTTTAAAATCAAGAGAGATGTTTCAAAGGGCCCTATGAGGGTGGAGAGCAACGAGAGCAAGAAGTCAGTTGGGGTTGTTGTGACAGATCGATCGTAGAATGTCTTCACATGTTGATGCAGGTTGAACACAGTGAAAATAAAGTGGAGAAATAGAACTGAGCAAGGAGAACCTCTGTTAGAAATGCAGGAAAGTGGTGAGGACAGGCTTGCTTGCTGTGCTGATTTTAAAGAAGGGCTCATAGTATTTCCGCATTTAGACTGTTTTTTCCTTTCTTTTTCTAAGAAACTCATCACAGGATTACAGAGGTTTATGCCTTTTTAAAAACACAGTGCTTTAAATAGTTATTGAATATTAGGAAATTCTTTCTGTTTTCTAATTGATGAGTAAATTACATATTAATTTCACAATATTAAGTTATCCTGTAGTAAATCCAACTTAGTGACAGTGCATCATTTCTGTTTTGTTTTTTATGAACGCATAGATTAATTTTGATAAACTTTTTACTTATTATTTATATTATATTCATGAACAAACATATATGCAAACATTTAGTTCTCATTTCTTATCATGGCTTTGCCTAGTTTTGGTTTGGGGATAAGCTGGTTTTCTCTGGAATTAGAAAGTATTTTGTCTTTTCTCTTTTCCAGAAGAATTTATATGAAATTGGAACGATCATTTCCTAGAAACTTGGGTAAAACTTACTTGTAAACAACAATTTGGCCTCATGTTTCATATATGGAAACATTTCAAACCAATATTTCAAATTATTTAATAGTTACAATTCTATGTGAATGTTTTAATTTCCTCTTGTAGTTCATAGTTTTTTTTCTACAGAAGTAGTCATTTCATCTAGATTTTCACATTTTTAACAGTTGTTTATCCTTTATCTTATCTCTTTATCTGTATTTTATTGCAGTTCTTTAAAATCTAATTTTATTATAATATTTTCAACAATTTGGCCTCATGTTTCATATATGGAAACATTTCAAACCAATATTTCAAATTATTTAATAGTTACAATTCTATGTGAATGTTTTAATTTCCTCTTGTAGTTCATAGTTTTTTTTCTACAGAAGTAGTCATTTCATCTAGATTTTCACATTTTTAACAGTTGTTTATCCTTTATCTTATCTCTTTATCTGTATTTTATTGCAGTTCTTTAAAATCTAATTTTATTATAATATTTGTTATGGCTTCTCTAACCAAAGAGTAAACAGTCTGAAGAGACACAGGAAGCATCAGAACCAGACTCAGAACAATTTTTAAGAATAGGTGACTACACATATTTGTTTGAATTAGTCACTCAACAACAACAAAAAACCCAAATAAGCAGTTAAAAAGGGGAGGCAAATAACGTGTGAGAAAAAGTTCTTTGTAAAACAGCAACAACAAACTCTTCAGAGGCATTTCATACACAGTTCAATTAACCCTAGAAATCTTTCTTTGGTCATTTTTACTAATGCATGGACATGAACTTGAAAGGTGTTCCTTTATAGTGACACTGAAAGGAAAATGTGTGCTGAAATCATGCTAGATATAACCTCTTTTTTTATTCCCTAGAAACACATTAAAAATAAACATTTTTTTGGAAAGAAATACTAGTAAGCTGGGGTATGAGACACCATTTAGAAAAGTATTTCAAACATCTAAACCTACTGAGAGCCAAGTACTCAGCATTAGTCTTCCTTAAAGAACTTGTCTCTTCAAACACCTTGTTTCTCCTCCAAACAAGACCAGAAAGGTGTTCCTTTATAGTGACACTGAAAGGAAAATGTGTGCTGAAATCATGCTAGATATAACCTCTTTTTTTATTCCCTAGAAACACATTAAAAATAAACATTTTTTTGGAAAGAAATACTAGTAAGCTGGGGTATGAGACACCATTTAGAAAAGTATTTCAAACATCTAAACCTACTGAGAGCCAAGTACTCAGCATTAGTCTTCCTTAAAGAACTTGTCTCTTCAAACACCTTGTTTCTCCTCCAAACAAGACCAGGAGAAACAAAGGGTTGATAATGTATATGTAATTAACTGTGGCAACCTGGGTAAACTGATGGGCATATCCATCTTTCTTAGTCATGTAAAAAAATAATAGAAGAAACTGAAAAAAAAATGTGTTAAATCATTGCTCTGGGAAAACACACTGACAAGTTCTTCTCTTGGTACTAATTTCAGATGGGCACCAAATGCATAATTCCTGCTCAGTGAATGGTTTAATGCATTCATACGGCCTCTCTGTTCAAAAAATCTGACAGTGGAATGAGTACTATTGTAATAATATTCTAAGATGAAAATGAAAATGAATGTCAGAAATAATGATAGGAGAGGGTTTCACAGACTGCCAGTCCAATTTCAACAAGAGAATATCTGCATTTCTAATAATTTTTTACTTTACATTTCAAAGTACCAAAAGCAGAACCTCTGTGTATAATGAAAGGTAAAGACATGAGGGTCTCTTTAAATGTTTCTTAGAAGATAATAGATACATAAATACATACACTTATTTTCTAATTTAATGTGAAAAAAATCAAAATAATTAGGAATTTTCTCAATTCCAGCTCTTTGTCATATTCAACAACCTCTCTTGTCTGC